>OZ010615.1:50131128-50441128 GCA_963932145.1 Acanthosepion lycidas
TTCTCCAAGTCTTCTTTCCTCATTATATATCCTTCTTTAGAATGCATCTCTGTTATCCCATGATTTCTTTTCATCTGAGAGAAAATTGTCCATCATTCACTGTCATATAAGAGAATTGATATTACATAGCAGATCTGAACTGTTTTCTTTGTTTCTAATGAAATTTTCTTATTTCTTAATACAGAAGGGTAGTAAAGAAAAGCAAAGTATTAAGGAACAGGAAAATTTTGTTAGAAACAAATAAGACAATACTGAAGTGTTATGTAATATCAATCCTCCTATATGATATGGAATGCTGGACAATCTCCTCCCAGATGAAGAAGAAACTTGAAACAAAAGGAATGTGGTTCTACAGAAGGATACTGAGAATACCATGGACTGAACAAGTGTGCAGCAACAAAGTTTTAGAGAAAGTGGAAACAAAAAGAATGAAAAAATTCAATTAGCACATTACAAGGAAAGATGGCTTAGAAAATTTGATACAGGACATATTGAAGGCAAGAGGGATAGAGGAAATCAGTGCATAACCTACCTAACAAGCTTATTAAAATGGTTGGCAGAACAGGGATTAGTAAAGATAGCAAAAAAGACAAATACTGGTAAGAACTATAAACGACAGGAAGTTGTGGAGAACCATGATTGTCCACTTCCAAAAGAGATGTGGCACATAAAAGATCTTAGAAATTAGGGATTAGACTCATGAGTGATTAGCTAGGCTTGATTTATTTGTGAAAGATATTAGAATAATCCAGAACTTACACTGGGAGAAAACTGCAGTAAAGACCAAGAGAAAGGGGCATAAGACAAGAATATGACATCTTACCAGACTTATTCAACATATAGAGTGAGGAACTGCATAACTGAGAGAATTAGAAGTCTTAGCAGGATTCATTATTGGTAGCCACAATCTTAACAACATAAGATATGCAGATGACACAGTGTTGATAGCAGACATGGAAAGGAAACAATCACTTCTACAGAAGGAAAACAAGAAGGACTAATCATCAATTGTAAGAAGACATGATATATGGTTGTCAGCAAAAGAGACAGCTCAACATGCCAATTACAAATTGGGGATACCAAAATTAAATAAGTGCAAAAGTTTATATTTTATGTTATAAATAGTATGGTAGCATGGAAGCAGGGCCAGTGTAAGGGTCTTGTGCCACCTGCCCCCAAATCTATGATATGCCCCCAAATCTATAATATGGCCCCAACTTAATATACTACATCTCAATTTTCATCAAGTAAATAAATCGACAATGTTTTGCAGCAATTTTTAACATCAACTTGAGACTTTTCTTGTTAAAAAGTTGAATAATTTAACACGTTCAATATTATGGATAAAAAAATAGTGAATTTCATAGAGTGTTTTTTCAAGATTTAGCATGAGCAAAACAAATTCATGGGTTTGGATGAAAAAAAAGATCCCAGAATGACGCCAAAATCTACGAAAACTTTTCATCCTTTAATAGTCATTGTGATTAGTTTAATTTGTAATGTATATAAATGTAAGTAAAAAAAAATCAAATGTTGATTAGATAGTGAAGGCCACAAAGCAATGCCTGAGTTTCCCAATCGGGCTCCCCACTTCAGTCAAGGTGCTCATGGGTAGTATGTACCATTCTAGTATGGAAGAACAAATGAAACAACAGTACTGTCAGTGAGGTGAAAGGAAAACATATAAAATTATTTTGTATTGCCAATACAGTAGTTGTGAGTGGAATGTTGGCAAGAGAGGTAGCTTTAAAGGAAGGGTAGTGTAGAGTTCATAATACCTGCATTTGTTGGATTGGTTGATCAAAGTCACAATAATGGTGACATCAAGAGAGGTCTGGAGTGGATTAGTGAAGCTTGCCATTCACAGTGATTCTGATTTTGCTGATACAGAGGATGTGAGAGGAATGTCTATGTGGGCATGGTGTAGGTGTTTAGAGGAGGGTGGGTTTCAAGTGAATATGTGTGTGGAGTCAGTTGACCGAAGTCACAGTGGTGACATCAAGAGCCTGCCAGGTGTCAACAGTTGACCCATTCTCCTTTTTCTATTCCAGTTGTTTATAAATGACTTTCTTAAAAGCTCCTGAGTGGCTCCTGAGTGGCTCCTGAGTACATCTTTTACTTTGGTGGCAACATTCATGATTAGCTTCTTTTATGTTGTATTTTAGATTTTTGAGGGTGATTTGTTTTGTGGTCCAGATGTGATGCTCATAGTCCTTGTGCAGAGGATGACTATTTTTATTTGGGGTTTTGTTCTCCAAGTGGAAAATGAGACACCAAAATCTGGAGGTGCATTGGGATAGCAAAAGAAACCTTACAGAGTATAATTAAGAAATAAGAAAGTTTCCTTAGAAACAAACAAAAAAAAACAGTGCCGATCTGCTATGTAATATCAATTCTCTTATATGACAGTGAAAGTTGAACAATTTCTTCCTAGATGAAGAGAATGTTGTTCTATAGAAGGATGCCGTAGTTTCCTTTGAAAGACAACAAGGAGAAGGGAGGCGAAAATGAAATTACGGATTTATATTTGGCTACAGCTGGATGCGAGGCGATAATGAAAGTCTCCACCATGGCATATCCCACAAACTTGGAAGACCTGACTTTCGAAAAAATAAGTCAGATTATAAGGAGAAATATGAGACCCAAGAAAACGCTGGTAGTGACAGAAAGAACGTCGTTCATGTCGATGAAACAAGAAATTGACGAACCAATTATAAAATACCTACACCGTCTACGAAATGCGAGTAGATATTGCATATTTGAAAAACTCGGACAAGACGAACAGACTATTGAAGAGGACTTGATTCAATTAAGGTTAATTGAAGGTATGTGCAATGCATCACACCAATATAAAATAATGGAACAACTACAAATAGGAAATATGTCTTTAAATACATGCATTGACTTTATACAGCAACAAGAATTAATACAGAAATACAACCATCATAAAAGTCAACCCAGCGAACAAATATTCGCTGATACGTACATGTTAAAAAAGATAAGAAAATGTTTGTATTGTGGACGTGAACACGAAATAAAAAGGGAAAAATGCCTAGCATTTGGAAAAACCTGTACAAATTGCTTAAAAAAGAACCACTTTCTAGAAGTATGCAAATTCAAAAAGAAAAAGGTTGAAAGAGTTGAAGAAAACGAAACCAATATGGAAGTCTTCACATTAAAAAATAAGAATATAGAAAAAATTGAACAAAAGAAAAAAGACATTATACTAAAGGTTAAAATCAACAACTGCAATTTAGATATGCAAATTGATACTGTGAGTGAAGTAACGCTGATACCAAAAATTTTTGGGAACGCATTGGAAAGCCACCTTTACGAAAGAGCAGTTTACAACTCCGCCAATTTGATGGGTCGGTCATAAAAACTTTAGGACACTTTGAAGGTTCCTTGGAGTTAGAAGATAAATTTGAAGTAATACCTATAATTGTCACAAGTTGTAAAAAGAACCACGGACTTCTTGGAAACCATGAGCTTAACATAAATTCTATCAAATTAATTAATGAGATAAAAATGGAAAAAACCGGAAAGTTAAAAAACTATAAAGCGAGTTTAAAATTAAAAGAAAATTTCCCCCCCTCTTATTATGAGGCACGAAAATTACCAGTACATTTGTCGCCATTAGTAGTAACAAAACTACGAAAATTAATAGAACAAGACCTTCTTGAACATGTTCCCCTTGGGGGTAGCAAGTGGGCATCACCCATTGTAGTTTTGAGGAAGACAGATGGTGATTTACGTATTTGTGGAGATTACAAAATAGGCGTAAATCACAAAGTTTGTTCGGATTCATATCCTATACCGAATGTTGAAGTTGCATTACATGCACTGGCAGGAATGAACGTTTTTACAAAAATAGATTTAAAAACGGCATACCACCAAATACCAATAGACGATAACTTCAAAGAAGTAACCACGATAAATACGCCAATAGGGTTACTAAGATGGAAAAGAATGCCATATGGAATAAAAACCGCAAGCGCCATATTTCAAAGGGCCATCGAACAGTTTTTAGAAAATATGAAAAATATGATTTGTTACCAAGACGATATATGCATAGGAGCTACTAACGAAAATGAATTAAAAAAAAGAAAACCGACATAATCTTGAATAGATTAAGAAATGCTGGAATGACAATAAACGAGAAAAATGCGTAAGCAATTGTAGTAAAATATCTTTTTTAGGTTATTCCATTTCAAAAGAAGGTATATCACCAGACCAAGCCTTGATAGAAAAAATACTAAAAGTAGCTTGGTGAATTTTTACAGGCGATATTTTCCAAAATACACGGACTTGACTGAACCGTTTGCAAATTTAAGTAAAAAAGAATGTTGAATTTATTTGGTCAGAGGAACAACGAAAAGCTTTTGATAGATTAAAAGTAATTATGGCAAAGAAACCAGTAGTGAAAATGTTTGATCCAAAAGAGGACATTATGTTAACCACAGTCTTGCATGCGAACATTCGATATCGGGAATATTATCACAAGGACATCCGATAATGTATTTATCAAGAAGAATAACGAACAACGAATTTAATTATTCAAATATAGAGAAAGAAGCATTGGCTATTGTGTGGACAACTACTAGAGCCCGACAAATTTTAATTGGGAAAAATTTTCTGTTAAGAAGTGATAATAGACCATTAGAGTTTATATTTAACCCAAGGAAAGCATTACCCAAAGTCACAACATCGAGGATACTAAAATGGGCAATAAGATTAATGGCATTTGACTTTGATATAGAATATGTCAAAGGAAATTCAATTCCACACGTAGATGCACTATCAAGATTGCGATTTTACAAGGCGTCAAAAGATAAAACAGAAGAAGAATTTGAAGATGCATTCTTACATTGGGTAGAGACTGATGTTTTGTCTTTAGATAGAATGGCTGCGGAAACTAGACATGATCCAGTACTAAGTAGGATAATATCGAGAATAAGAAAAAGCTCATGGGGAAATTGTTCTAGGGCGGAAAGACCCTACAAAGAAATAAGACGGAAATTAACGATAGAACATGGAGTGATTTGTAATGGGGATCTGGTAGTTCCCACAGAAACACAAAGAAAATTCGTAATAAAAAGTGTACATGATGATATACACTGTGGAGTAGCGGCCACACAAAAAAAGGATAAAATTAGAAGCATGGTGGTCAGGATATTCAACAGATGTCGAAGAATATATAAAAAGGTGCAAAAAATGTAAAGAATTAAGAAACTTTATACAGACTACTTTATATTCGTGACCCAGAGAAGTGGAGCCATGGAGTCGGGTGCATATGGATCATGCGTATATTACTGCAGTGGGACTCTTATTAATTCTAGTAGAGTCTTTTTCAGGATGGCCTGAAATAATCCGGGTGCCAGACAAGAAAAGTTCTACGATAAAACAGATTCTAAGGGTCATATTTTCCAGAAACGGCATACCAAAATCCCTGGTATCTGACAACGCACCAGAACTTTGTGATGAAGATCTTAATTTATGGTTAGAAAAAATAGGATGTAAACTGTATAAGACACCCCCATATCACCCTCAGTCGAACGGGTTAGCGGAAAGAATGGTGCATACCGTAAAAACGGGACTAAAAGCATGCTCTCAGCAAAAAGAAAAAGTAAAAGTTTTTCTACCTAGGCTGCTTTTATCAAACAGGTCGGATTCATCTTTGTCCCATGCAAGGGCATATTCCATGAATAGGAAACAGTGAGTCTTGGGTTTTCCCAAATTGAGGACTGCGAGCTGGAGTTTCTGTATCTGGAAAAGATATGTTCCTAAAGGGAAGCGGCACCATGGACTTGTAAGCTACAGGGGAATCCCTTGTGCAAAGTTAAAAAGAAAGCAACCTTTCGGTTTTCTGATATAAAACGAACTGAAATTTGACTGCAGCTTTCATCTTTGTATGGAGTGATGTCACTAAGTGGTTCATTACGTGACCCATGTGACTTATCACCACCAAAGAGTGATAATCACCTTCTGTATCCTTACAAACTACATTAAAAAGATATTTATTTGTTAAGATTATGGCTGCCAATAATGAATCCTGGTAGGACTTCTAATTCTTTCAGAATTAATTCACTGTTATGTTTGGTGCAGCTCGTACTTGTAGCTTTGTGCCACATCTTAGCTATGTTTAATAAATCATGATTTTTAAATCTTTGATTTTTCAAAGTAGGTGAAATAATAATATTTCCCTTTCAAAACGTAATGCATGCCTTACGTTGGAAAGCGACGTAGATTGTCAAATGTGTAAGTAAAAATATTTCTTCTTTTAAAAAACGGAGACTCATATGACAGTGTGGGTGTCACTCACATCATAGCAGTAGAAATAACCTCGTGTTCACAGAAAATAAAAACATACTTCACAAGAAATTGATATACACAGAGATAACAGTAAAAGTATGTTAAAGTGTACATTAATATCATACAATTTATCTTTTTTGTGTACTGATGTATAGCATCCCACTACCACTTTTCTTTCAATGTCAATTTTTGTGCAAATCTGTGCAAAAAGTGGATCACAGAGCTTTGATATTTTTCTCATCTCTCATTGGTTAGTTAATATTTAAATCATATTCTCACCTACATCCATACACTGCCTACATGTTATTCAAAACCATTTTTCCGCCAAAAATCAGAAATGTTCTTCGGAGCCAATCATGTAATTACGTTGATTATGAATACCAGACACAAATTCGTTCTTCCTTCTTTCTGATTTCTCTCGCTTACTAAAATGTAGCTGTTTAAGAAATTGCGTCTCGACCCCTTGTGGGCAGACGCTGTAAAAACATATTCACACGTACACGTATGTACAAAACTTAATTACGAACATTACAAGCATCAACATATTACGAATATTCAACTACAAGTAACAGAAATTTAATTACAAACATTACAGAACATTCACTCCTTCAACTCTTTTGAAGCTAAAAGTTTACTCAACATATTCTCAGCTTTACAGAATTCTTTCAACTCTCTCACGGTGAACATTTTGAGTGGCAAATTCATTCAATTTCCTATGAACTCAGATAAAATATTTCTTTAGTAAAGACTTTTAATTCCAGTCAAAAGGAAGTATCCCCTATTAATTATGCTTGTATGTCATTGACATAAATAAATATAAATATTATGAATATTGTTCTTGTTATAAAAACAGTTCTTTGTGTTGTTTCTCTTGTTTGCTTTCACATTTGTAAAGTAAAAAATGTACAGGTTGATTTAGGCTGTCAATATCGATACAGATGTGTGTATTTTTGGTTACAAATATTTCATGGTTGCATGTTAAAAAGGAGAAGTGACTCCATATTATTACACGCGATGTCAGAGAGAGAAGTTGGTACAGCTGTCTGTCCGAAGGTTCATAGCGAAGAGATTGAATTCAATATCTTTTGGAAGGATTTCTGTTTTCCCGAAGGAACAGTTTCTGTTGCATGCTGGGAGAATTTTATTATTTTTATTTTTTATTTAAATTATTTTATACAAAGTTTTTATGTTACTGTTTAATTTTATTTTATTTATAATTTTCAATATTTTATTTTTATAATTTTATTTTTCTTCGTTTCTAATACAACAGACTTCTTGCAAATTCTGGTCAATTCTTAAATTTAATTTTGAACTGAAGCAAAGAAAAAAAGACTTCTGAAATTACTTACTGTTTTCGTCAACTCGCCAACTTATTTGGTTCGCATATTCCTCTTCGAGTTGCAATCTTTCAGAGCCTGTCAGCTTAAGTAACTCTTCAGACTGCATCCAGGAATGGTATCTTGAAAAAGAAATAATTGTCAAAGTTTCCATTATTATTTTACTGCTAACAGTAGTAGGAGTTACTTAAGTATAATAAAAAAAAAAAAATAGCATATTTTTTTTAATACTTTAAAATAAATTAAAATTTAGTTTATTAGATCAATCAATCAATCACTAAATCGAGTCAGAGGGTGTAAATTTCACCGTGCTTTGCTTAAAATCAAAGATAATTTAATAAAAGTACTTCTTAATAATTTAATTAATTTTAATGAAACTTTCAAAACAAATAACTACTTAAATGATCAAGGTTATCTGCAGTTTTAATTAAAAATAAGAATAAGACCACTAATTATTTTCTCTTTGCTTTTTAAACGGGAGATTTTTTTTGTACTTTCTCACATTACTTTTTCGATTTTTATTATTCAAAAAACAAAAACTAAGAATTTGACATTTTATATGGGTTTTAATTAAAGTATAATTAAACAATTATTATCTTTTGTTTTAGTTAATAACTAAGTTTTATAGTTTTAATTTTTTTTAATTGAAGTTAATTTTTATTTCACAATTCAATTACCGATTATTTTTTTTAATACGTATTTCAATGGCTTAATTTTCGAAATTCACATTAACCACATTTTAATTGAAGTTCTTCATCGAAATAATTCCATAAAAATGTATTTAACTAATCTAAATATAAATTTACGTGAATTACATACGTTAACGAAGAATAACCTTCTTTCAATAAAGAAAAATAAAGTGGTCCGCCATCGTATTGTTTTATGAATTGTTGAAAAATAATCAAAATATCAAACATTGAAATGTGTTTTCAAAAACGTTGTGGTTTGAACATTGTAGATGACTCTCTTTTTCGTTAAAAGTAATGTAGCGGTCAGTGATAATAATTTAATTAATTAATTGAATAATTTCAACGTGAGGAAATGCTAGCTAGCACCTGTGTATAACTTTTTAGTTTAAACAGCTTCGGTAAGTAATTATAAAAAGAAAAAGTAAAAGATTTTTTGCAAAAAAAAAAGTAATCATTTTGCTGTCTTATCAAGAATAACTCACTTGGGTACATGATTAGCTTCATACGGGACCAAAACGACTTTTTCTCCATAAATAATTGTGTTTTTGTTTATTAACATTTCGCTATCAAAATTTTTACATTCACAAAATATTACATTCCGGTGTTAAACAAAAAAAGTTCCGCCTTACAATTAATCCACCAATTAATTATTAATTCGAATCATAATAAGTCGAAATAAATTCTAGTTATGAATGTATCGTCTTTCCTCGTTATTTTAAAATAATTTAAAAGATATATATCAGAGAAGGATATTTGGAGATGACTTTCTACGGGCAATATCGAAGAAAAACAAGAGCAGCGGTTGTGTAGAAATGGACTTGTTTGACACATGTGACGGTGTGCTGAGAAGCATCAATATTCAATATTCTTCGCACATTTTCACAATGGCTGTTCATGGCTGGATTACACGACGATCGATGACGAATAAAATAACAAATGGAGGACATTATAAACATACTTTGTAAGTTTTATTTCTGGTAAAAAATGTTGGGCGTATGCCTGCAAAGGAAAGAACAAAGCGTGTATTGATCAATTTTCAGAATATACTTTCTTTGTGTGAAAAGGTAGCAGAATTATTTGACATGTGGTTCGTTAGTTGCCGTTGATAAGGGAAAATATTAGGTGTAAGGGTGTTGTTGGTAAGCCTGGGAGTTAACCGAATTGTTGGGTTGGTTGACCAAGGTCATGTTTAGTGACAGGAGAGAGGCCTGGAGTAGTGGTTGTTACGCGAGTAGGGTGTTGTTGGTGAAGTTGGTCTATGTGTCCTTAGGGTTAAAATCGACACCTGTGAGGTTTGTGGTTGGGTCGAGGAGTAAAGGTAGTTAAAATAATAACGATGCCAAAGGAAAACTGTCCTTTTGTCAAACTTTTTTTTTCAAGCACGAAGATTAAAGATGGCTAGAATTTCTATACCCCTCTTACGCAGATTGGCCTCGCTTATTAGACAAAAGTCAGAAGAAAATTTTGTAAATTTATTTATTATTTATGAATATATAATACATCAAATGTGGCACAAATCCGAATTTCGGGAAACGGGAAAACTGGTCTTTATCTGTCCTACGTTTAACTTAGCTAATCTCAATCACTGACCCACTCGTCAAATAACGTTCTTTTCACCATAATGTCGCATTCTTGCATTCTTTATGCCATACATGTTACACGCTTCGACGATCATGTATCTTTCGATACATGACTGACGAGGCAGATTTTTTCCCCGCAGTAGATTGCCATTTCTTTCTGCGGTAGACCAGTTGCCATCCAAACTATTTACCTATAGCTGGGGGGGGGGCGGAAGAAGAAGAGGATTCATCATACCTTTCCCAAAGGTATTAGAATGGAATTCGAACTCGGCTCTCCGATTCCTCAATCCGAGCCGCTATCCATTACTCTATTCATTACTCTGCCGTGCCTCCTTACATTTTTGCATACCCTTTCTTACAGTCACCAAAATACCACAAGAATACAATAAATTTTTATTTGCTGTTAAGACACTTCTTCGATAGAATGTAAACTGCGTTGCGTAAGTATGTGGAAACGGTGAAATGCGGTTACATGTGTGTTTGTGTGAAAGAGTCAGTATGAGTATGCGTGCGTAGTTGTAACATGAATAAAGAAGATAAGGTAGAATTTACTTCTTAATGTGGACGGTGGGGCCGTACTTTGAGGTGGTCTCTTTCTAGTTTGGTCAGTGCTGCTGAGTCGAGCGTTGCTTTTGCGTGTAGAAGTGAATGGTGTCTTGAATATCAGCAGCTAGAGTGATGTGGACTTTGGTGGCATTTGTGAGAGTTAGGGCCGAACTTCGTGATTTCTAAGCTTTTTTTTTTACCTAAGAATTATATTTTATTTATTCCTAATTGGCTCTAAAAAACCACGTTGTATGTCTACTACTACGTCCGTGCGATATTTTGGCGGTATCTAACTTAAATTATGAGAACAAATAAAACAACCTTTCTGGTTTGTATTCTATAGTTTAATTGGTATGTTTTAAGATGTAAGCACTTTATTGTGTTTTATTGGTTTATAAATATTTTGGAGGCGTGTTTTAATGTTTATGTAGCTATTGTTGGCTGAAAATACTTCTCCTGTTGAAAATTAATGAGTTTATAATTAAGTTTATTAGTAACATAATAATTAGTTTTATTGGGTGAAATATGTTGCATATTTTATTAGAGATTTTAG
Organism: Acanthosepion lycidas; assembly: GCA_963932145.1. Lineage (NCBI taxonomy): Eukaryota > Metazoa > Mollusca > Cephalopoda > Sepiida > Sepiidae > Acanthosepion > Acanthosepion lycidas. Next base: position 50,142,146 of record OZ010615.1, read on the forward strand.
TGGAGACGACAAGGCCCCCTCCTGATCATTAGAAATGTATTTCTAATGATATATAGGAAACAATAATTTAATATCTCAGGTATGTTTTGAACACTGTACATGTCTCCCAAATCTTGTTGCTGTACTTCGTTTGTGCTTTAATTTAACGGAGAAGAAAGATATAGGTATAATTTGTTTGTCTAAGATTTAATGTATAACCGCACCTACAGTTGTTGATGAAGCATCTGTTATGAGGGTGAGTTTAATTTATTCGCTATCCTTGATGTAATTCAGCTTAGGGAAGTTAGTTAAAGATGTTTTGGTGTTGTTGAATGCTTCTACAATATCTTTCTTTAACGTAATCTTTTTTCCTTGTTCTTGAGTAGATTTGTCGGAGTTAGCTCCTCCTTAATTCCCAAATTGTCACCAGGGGTCATTCTCCCTATACTATAAATACTGAGCGACTTCTCGCCTCGTTCTCTTTTTCATTTCAATTTTTAATATTGTTGTTTTTATCCCCCACCCACAGACGATAAATTGTACATACGGGGACTAGTTAGTATTTTCATGGAGACATTGAGGTATTATGGTGGATGTAGTGAGAAAGGTACGTAAGAATGTGTTGTTTTGGTGCAAGAAATATTGTTAGTATGATTGGGTCAGCGGTTGTGGCTAGCTAAGTTTAAAGTTACGACAGAAGACCGACCTTTTCCCTCTTCCCCATTTCGGCCTTGTGCCACATTTTCTGTATTTCACAGAAATAAATATTCTTTTTCATTTCTTCATTTCAGCGACCACAATGTAAGCTCTCTTAGAAGATCCGCGTCTTCCCATTCGTGAACATTATACACCCATACACGTACGTACGAACATTCACCAAAGAACAGACACCAATGTTTACACACACACAAATGTTATTGTCCATTGTAAAATTGTTTTGTTTAATACATATATTTGTAGTTGGACCTTTTTTTAATATTCTACCAGGAGTCACACACGTGTTTCTAATACAAATTCACATTAACCCACTCGGTCCTCTACAGATTCGTCAAGGGTGATAGTGCCCATGAACAATTAGGCACCAATCTCCAGTAATAATTGATAAAGCCTATAAATCTTCGCAATTGTCTTACTAACGTTGGTTGCGGAAAGTTGGCAATTGCTTCCATTTTGTCTGGTAACGGTGAAATGACTTCTTGGTCAATTTCATGTCTCCAAAAATACATTTTGTGTCCAAAATGTGAAAGTCTTTGAAAAGCTTGTTCCAAATGTACTTTTGTGTTCTTCCCGGTTTCAGCTGGCAATTAAAACATCGCCTTTGTAGGCATATACGAAAGGTAAACATCTAAACCTCGTCCATTGGTCTCTGGAAGGTCTGAGCAGCATAACGTAACCCAAAAGGCATTCTCACGAACACGTATAATCTGAACGGCATCGTCAGAGAAGTTTTGTGGATGTCCTTTTCGGCAACTGGTACTAAGTAATACGCCTTCACCAGTTCTAGCTTCGAGAAAATGTGAGTGGCGTGGAGACCCATGTGCCTTTCGTAATTGGCTGTGCTTTGTGGTGTAATGGACCTCGACTCGGAATGAGCCGAGTTCGAAATCCAGCTAAGTTCGTTGCATTGCTTATTTTGCTAAGTGTGCCGTGATATTTTCATTTGCTCTTAGATGTGCAATTGCTTAAAAAGTTTGAGAAACACTGCACTAGAGACCTGGCATGTCTATCACCGAACGAAGGGAATGAAAAAGAATTAAACTAAAAAAAAAGGGATAAAAATAATAGAAAGCACTGGGATGATTAAAAATATATAAAAAAGAACTAGTTAAAAATACATTTTTTTCATCAGTATCACCCCCAAGCAATGCAATAAAGTTACTAAAACGCAAAGGGTTAGAGGATGTGGAAGAATTAGGAACAGAAATATTATTAATGAGTAAGAACAAAAAGATTAATCAGGAGGACGTTAGAAAGCGATTGACATTGCATTTAAATTTTTGCAGATTAAAGTTGGCTTAAAAGCATGTAGCCGGGAAGGAGTTCCAGAAAATGGCAACGAACATTGCATTGAAATTTTTTGAAGATTGTAAGCGTCAGGGAAGAAAGAAATCGGAAGGGAGTTCCACAAGCGAGAAGTGCGAGAGAAGAAACTGTTAGCATAGAACCTACGCCTACATCGAGTTAGCTCAACTGTAAATTGGTGAGATCTCGACGTCAGTCTAGTACTGCGCTTAAATTCATAAAAGGTACTAGTTAAATATACGGCTCCACTCATAAAAAAATTATATGAGGACCAGTGTCTTTTTTTCACGTCCCATCAGTTTTATTTATTTATTAATCAAACCCGGGCTTTATATATATATATATATATATATATATATATATATATATATATATATATATATCCCCTTTTCTTTAGTTTAATTCTCCCACTCTTCGTTAAATGAGAATATATTTGTGAGAAACTAATTTATGCAGATTAACCTTTGTTAGACCTTCCTGTGTCCGTCAGACCTATCAGAATCGAGAAATATTGATCTATTATTGACTAAGAAGGTCCCCGCTTATAATACCGATGCAGTGTCAAATTGATCCCTGACTTTTTGTTATAGTGGAACACACCTATTCTATAGTTAATAGACTCTCCCCCATATAATAAGTAGGAGTAGTAGGGGTCGCTCAGGGGGTCAGTCAGCCAGTCGATGCCGGACAACTGTTAGTCGGATACTAAAATATCAGCGACTACAACTAGATTTCTCTGCGTCATTACCTATTATATCAAGTTCCTAACGTTTTGTACGTCGAACCTATTTTAGGACCGACTTAGTACAAATACAAGCCTCCACTGTGAAGCCACTCCATAACACTTTTAGAGTTATTTGTCTTAGACTAAGTGAGAGGCTAAGTCACTTAGCTGTTTTTAACAAATAATAAAATTATATATCTGTTTATTCTTATCTAGCCAAGAAGCCGCCCTTCGGGTAGACTTTAGGCTAACTCCTGCAGAGGGCTTTTGGGCTTTCAGCCTTTTATCTCCAACGTCCTATGTACGTAAAAATAATAATCTAGAAATAATAAAATTATTTTATCTTTATTTGACACATTAATTCGGCATAATCTTTCTTCGTATACGCAACCGATCTCCGTAGTTTGTTTACATTCATTTTGTGCGCAATTTTTATTTTCTTTTAAAATAACTATTCTTTATGATCACTTCACATAAAGTCACTTTTAAAAGATATTAGAGAATTCGAACTATGTAATATTTCGAATGTGTTCTGGAAAAAGAAAAACAACCATATGAGCAACGCACCATGCCCCGTTTAAGTTTTAATTACGGTTTACTTAGACGATATCAGTCGCAATTGTGACGAAAAGCGAAATTAAAATTAAACTTTTAATAAATAATTGTTTTTAAACCTTTCACTCTTTTCGATATTTAATTTTAAATCGCGTGTAACTACAGTAGTTGCTACCTGTTACTTCAGGTTGTTTATGATTCGCCGAGATCGACAAACGGACGGACTGACGGACACACGTACACTGCGCTTTATTATTATAGATTTAAGATAGATAATTATGAACTTCAATTGTTTGTGCATGTGCTTCCGAAAAAATACCATACAAAAAATAAAAGTTTAAAAAAAATTAAGAAAACTCCGAAAATTTAAAAAATATGCAGATATCAATGACGTTAGCATATTTTCAAGCTTAAAATTTGTAAATAACAGTTAATTGACTTAAGAATTATTATGGAGATATGTCCGATAAATAACGATTGAACCTAGATTTGATGAGATTAAGACTGTAGTGAACGGGGAAGCATCCATTCAAGAGTCAACTCTACAAATAACAGTTCTAGGGAAAAAGATGTCTGAGTTGAACATCCTCCTTACTAATGGAATACGAAGGGAATGAAAATGAGTAGACCCTGTGTACGTGGTTTGACGGGTCATAGCTGTGAAGGTTTGAACTACTGGAACTAGGGAATGTGACCCACCTGAACATTTGCCATGGAAAGAGCGATAGAGTAGAGAGGGGCGAGCAAAGTTGCGTTTGTGGGGTGTAAGGTGGGAAATAATTACCACCACCAGCACCACAAGGCAGCGTAAACATTATTGAATTTTACAGCCCCAGACCAGATATGACAGTAATGCCTCATTTTCAGTTTGATCTGAAGCTTGCAAAAGCAAAACAGGAAGAGTCAGGTACTTTCTAGAGGGTTACGGGGAGCCGGCCATCTTTCCTGGATCATTAGTAATTGTACGAATATAGAAGTTCTACTTGAGGTCTGGCACAGTCTTTAGTCCTAATAAACATTCGAGGCAAGGAGCCTCATTAAGAGCGAGTCCGCTCATTAGTACAAGATTTGCTCGGTGATGATGAAACACTACTAGATTTGCTTTCTCCCATTGATCTGTGAGAATTTTTTTTTCTTTTTACAATGATGTTCACCCTGTACAAGGCCCAAGAACTACTTGAGGTAGAGTTACAGAGTAAGAGGCGCAGTTTAGGCAGATATGCGGGGAAGATAATGGTTAACCCTAGACTTGAACAGGTTATGATTGTAGTGATCGGGGTCGATTTCACAGAGAAGCGGTTTGTGAGAAAAATCTGCTCAGGTGCAACTTAAGTCTCACAAATGGAATACGAAGGGAATGAATGTTTTTCGCTATAATGTGCGTGGCATAGCGGGTCTTAGCCGTGAAGGTTAGAACTAAGGAATGTAGTTCATATGAGCACTTTCCGCGGAAATAGCGATAGAGCAGCTACGTTTTGTCTATGAGAAGGGGCTTGTAGGATAGAAAATAATTCATGACCCACAAGGACGTGGAGACGATTTTGAACTCTATCGATACTGGAAAGTGAAGAGTGGGCAGCTGCTACCTATATATGGCAGCAGTACTCCATGTTCAGCTTGAACTGGATCTTGTGAAGGTAGAGGATAATAAGAGGAGTAAAGTACTTACTGGAACGGTACAGGGAACTAATCATTTTTCCAACATTTGTAGCAATGGATCGTATGTGTTAAGGTATGTTAATATATATGAATATTTGTAGATGTCTGTTAACATGACCTCACGATTTATATTTAACGCAAAATACCACAAAATATGAAACACAAGAAGGAACAAAAATGGTTTTATAACAACAACATTTATATTTATTTTTTGTGTAGTGATGTACATGCATAGAGGTTACTATTTTGTTGGTGTTATGTTCCTTTGATTGAATTAAAATTTTACTGATGAAATTAAAATATTTTTATCTGAGCTCACAAAAGTTGAATGAATTATAAAGCTGAGAAATGCTGAATAAACTTTCTGACCGCACATGGTCAAGTCGCAAATCCTTTTTATTTTACAACTACATCTTGTAGCGAGAGAAATCAAGGAAGAAGAGAGAGAACAAGCCCGTGTCTGCTATTTATAATTAATGTTAACACGTGATAGGATCACAGAAAAAGAGCGGGAAAACTTGACTTGGTCACGCGCTGGCAAAAGATTTCTACGTGGGTGGATTGTAACGCCCACTTGTGTGTTTATTGACCAATTAGAAGTTGTGATTTTCTGAAAATATGTATGAAGCTGAGTAAGCTCTTTGATTCACTTTTTTCACAGATTTGTACAAAATTCAACATTGATAAGAAAGTGTTATCGGGATGCTAAATTTGTACGAGTTCCCCTTGTGGTCTGCATTGAGTTTAAATTCGAATAAGCGCTCAAGGCATTGGGCCTCCCTGCCAGACTCGTTATATAGTAACACTTTGATCATAGGTGAACACAAACAAGGATATTTATAATTGTTTGAGAGAACACTTTATCTACATATTTGCAAAACATGAATGCCATAATAGTTTGTTCAGACAACGAAACATGAAAAAAAGGATGAATTAAGGTTTTACTTGGTATGTTGACGTGGTCATCATTGCGTCAGGGATTGAGCTTTGGCTATAAAAATCGAGAAAAATGGAAATCTAGAGTACATATAGTGTCGTTCTTTGGGAACCTCCAGGCGGTGTAATGGGTAGCAAGCTTGTCTCGCTAGAGCAATTACGACTGATCAGTGAGTTCGATCCTCACTGGGTGCTCCATAGTTTCGGCCTTGTGCCACATCTAAGCTAAGCTTGGAAAATCACTATACTGTCGTTCTGATGAAGCAACCCCAACTGGCCAGCCGCATCTCTGCAGACTGTCATCTAAAGCATTTCTTACTCTTTCGCGTTTGCATAAATTATGGCTGAGTCAAGGGCAGATAACCAAATTTTGTAATGCTGCATATTAAATTTTTAACTTCATATCTCATTTAATAGTGATAACTGTTAGTAACAAAAGAATGCATCAAATATTTTATATGTATAATTATTATTTTATACGAATATTAAATATTTTATACACCTTTAAAAATACCGTCTCGTCTTTTGAAAGATATTTTATTTAATGTAGGTTGTTACATTTGATTGATAATAGAGTCGAGTATTTTGTGTTTTTCTTTGCAATAAGTACCATATAGTTTATTGGTATTACAAATTTACCATTTGTTTGTGCATTGAATGCTGTTGCCCTAACTGGTTTGGTGTTCCTGCGACTCATTTTGAGGTTCTTGATACAATCCAAAGAAGGATCTGTAATGTAATCGATCCTGACCAGGCATCTCGATTTCAATCACTTTCTCACCGACGTAATGTGGCTTCCTCCTGTCTTTTCTACAAATATTTTCATGGCAATTGATCTGACGAACTTTTTTCCCTGGTGCCCGGACTGCGGAAGTTTAAGCGTGCTACTAGATTGGCATCTAGGTCCCACCCTTTTACTGTTGAATTAGTTAAATATAACCGCCACTTCTACCCCAAAAGTTTATCTTCTCGCACTCCCAGCCTGTGGAACTCCCTTCTGTTTCCTTACTACCCTGATAACTACAATCTTCAAAAATTTAAATGCAATATCAACCGCCATCTTCTATCTTATTGAACGTTCAGCTTTTATCCTTTCCTCGCCCTCCCCCCAATACCCAGTCTTTTCTCTCACCTCCACTCTCTGCCTACTAGAGACATTCCCACCTTGCTTGGGGTGAAATGATTAAAAAAAATATTGACTAGCATATATTTGTATTTTGATTGATTTGGTGTGGGTTTGATGTGTCTACAAGTTTCAATAAGTGACAAGTTAATCTTTGAGAGAGTGTGGTGCGTGTGTGGCTAATGTAAGCATTTAATGTTGTTTTTTGATTATTGATATTTGAGATGTAATCTCCCAAAGAACACGAAAATTCATAAATAACTAAATGTTTGCATAGAGATTTTTAAGATCCCGAGTTATTGGTAATATTTAGTTTGAGGAAATGATTCGTCAACCTTCGTCAAATTTCGATAAATATTTTGAGTATTAGAACTCCATCAAGAAATAACAGATAATTATGAACAAAGTTTATAATAAACACAGCAGTTTATGTAACAATTTAAGAGAGATTACAAGGTGAAGAAAAATAATTTTTGTGTGTGTAATGTAGAAGGTTTCGCGTAGAGCTTATAAGTAACTTACTGCGTAAATTGAAAGTTCTTCATTGAGCAGCATGTGTTAAGTTCACTGAGTAGCTGTGTGTGTGTTACTTCTAACCGGCTAGTTTGAAACTGCTATCAGGATCGTTGATTCAATAATGGAACAGGATTCAGGAAGGCAGAAAATAGTGATTGATATTACATTGAAACTTTTTGAAGATTGTAGGTGGCAGGGAAGCAAGAAATCGGGAGTTCCACAGGCGAGAAGTATGAGAAAACAAACTGTTGAAATATAAGTGACTGTTGCATCTAGGTAGCTCAACATTAAAACGACGAGACCTAATTGCCAATCAAGTAACATGCTTAACTTGCGTATAAAATCCGGCGCTTCATGAAGATCTTCCTTTTTTATTTTATTTCATTTTTTAGCCGGGGGTAATTGACTTGTAGGAACTTGAACGGAACCCATCGAATATGGCTCAGTATAAATTTAATAAACAATTATTTTAGAGCCAATAAGAAAACGTCTTTTGAACTAAAATCTTCTACTTCGGACTTTCAAAGAATTCAGCCGCAAGCATCAAGATAAGTTGTTATGCTTTGACAGGAAACGCCATTCTTAGATTTAATAACCAATCGGAAACTTTTTTTCGTCTCTATAAAAAAGGCTTGTTTGATCCACCTAACCGTTATATAAGGAACGGCGTCCACCAGTTAAATCAGAATCGAGTTCGTTCATCATATCGATGCCGTTACACACACACACACACACACACACACACACACACACACACATTAGGTTGGTGCAAAAATAATGACGTAATAATGTCGTTTTTTGACGTATTTTTAACGTCAAAAAACGATATTATTACGTCATTATTTTTGTACCAACCTAATATATAAACTCTCGTCGAGCACACAGGCAGTCGAGTCAGACATGGTTAGCTGTTCACCTTTGCAATCTACCCACTCACAGAGACACATATGCAGTCACAGAGTTCGTATGGACATCCTTTCTTCAGTGATTGATTGTGACTTTTTCCTCTTAGAAGTAGCCATCTAATTTCATACAACTTCAATTATTGTTACTTTATTATTTGAAACTACAACTTCTTTTTATTCGTGTATGTTCTTGATTTTTCGATTTAATTTCAACCTTTTTTGCTTTTTTGCTTTTTCAACTTTGACAAGGTTATATTTTTGTTGGTGGGAGATAATTTATTTGGAGTCGGATTCCGTCATGGACTCTTCTGAAGAAAAGTGGGCGATGATGTAAAAATGGTTTGGAACACCTTGTCTAGTTCTATACACTGATTGGCTACTCTACATTATAAAACTTTATTAAAATTGTCCTAACTCTTGTAAGGGAACCTAAAGTTAATATTCAGGTGGAGGCCCGTTTAAATCAACTAAAACAATTCGGTAGAAAATTACAACAATCTCAAAATCAATTCAATATTTATTTATTTATTTTAAAAAACATAAGATGGGAAATTATTTATCGTGTGAAGACATTCTCTCAAAATAATAATACAAGTAAAATGAGAACAAGAAAATAAAACAAACATTAGGCATTAGGCTACCAGATTGTTAACGAAATGATCTTCTAGTGGCGTGGTTTACTCGTATGTTGAACAAAGATGTTTTCTTGTATTGGATATATATATATATATATATATATATATATATATATATATATATATATAAATGAAAAGAAAGAACAGTAAGATATATAATCCGGTGTTCTTATTGATATTTTTTATTTTTATTTTTACAAAACAGTGCTCAATGTAAATTTACAGAGCATAAATATTATAAATCAACTGATTTAAAATATGTTTTTCGCTACACAGTAATAACCATGTTTCAAAAATGGAAGCTAAAAACTTGAAATTTAATTATATAATTAAATTAAAAGCATTAGTTCCGTTTCATCTTCAAGCGAATATTGGAATAACTTATTTTTAAATTTACTGAGTTTTAAACGCACATATAAATATATAATTTCCTGTTTCCAAGGATACAGAGAAATCCAATCATTCAGACAAGGGCGGTAGCATGTTCATTTTTATTAACTATTGTTGTATCGACTATGAGTTACGTTCGAAAAAGAGGTTAAGTTTAGGGATGGTAGGGGTGTATTTTTCAACGAATTCTGACATTTGTTAAATGCATGTCGTCTAGGTTTTTTTTTATTTATTAACGGCATTTTTTTCTTACTTGTATACAAAGATTCTTTTTATGTGTGTTTGTGTAAGAATACGTTTTATTTACCTACAATTTAAAAATATTTTTACTCTTAATTACTAATAGACTATATTTCTTTTTAAAAACAAGTAAGTGTAATAGAATTACTTACATTATTTAAAATTTTAAAATATTTTTACTCTTAATTACTAATAGACTATATTTCTTTTTAAAAACAAGTAAGTGTAATAGAATTACTTACATTATTTAAAATTATTTTTTCATATCAAATATAAGTATGTATATTATCATCTCCCATTTTTTAATTTTATTTCTAAATATTATTTAAAGAAAATTTTTGACAATGACGGCAAAAAATAGCTATTTCATTTCTCTGATTCAGTAAATTTTAATTTTTTATAAACTTAGTAATATATAGTTTCTCAGGTATGCACAAAGCTCATGGGTCATTTAATGACCTACATATTCTAGCTTTTCTTTTTAATTTCTATTTTACTGTAGGTGTTTTATTGGATTCTTTTAAGTGCCAGAAATACTTTGAAAGCGATGTCTGATTCTGTATTTGAAATTTGGCGTTGATAGAACCGCTTTTTGAACTCATGACTTGTGCAATCTATATAGATTTTTATGTTTTCGGGATTCTCAATAGATGAGATATTGCATTGGTATACTAATGATTCTGTGAGATATTTATTTTGTAGAAGACAGTTATGAATATATATGAATTTCTACAGTTACATAATTATTGTTTATCTTCATCTCTTTTTATTTTTATTTTTATATTGTCTAAGTTTCTTTGGTTTTGGTCTAAGTGTTTATTGAAGATATTAGCATTATGTTTCTTAATAATTTTTCCAAGTTTTCAGTACAGATGTAACTTAATTTTAGTGTATTTTTATTGAAAATAGTACTTAGTTTACTTTCTCAAGGAAAATGCTTAACTATTAATGCAAGTAATTTTTGTCCTAATTTGTTCTTTAACATTTGGTTGAATGGGGGTGTATGCCAAACTATTTTTCTACTTCTGTTTTTTCTATGCTTTCCATTTTCCTTTTTTATATAAGTTAGTTTTGGGTTTTTGTAGCCACTATCTTTTATAGCTTTATTATAGAAATTAATATGTTCACAGAAAATCTCATTAACTGAGTTTCTACTTATTCTTTTCTCGATAGATAAATCTATATGCTTAATTATAGATGGAGGATGATTTGATTCAGGGTGTATATATAAAGGATTGGTATTGGGTTTTTTATAAGGTGTGTATACATTTTTCATTAAATCTAATGTTATATCAAGGAAGTTAACATTTTTAATTTAGTGCTTACTGTAATTTTTAAGTTCAGGCTTTTAAATTCTTTATATAATATCTTTCTAATTTTATCGATTTGAAAGTTAGTAGAGTTCTTTATAACCATAAGTCCATCGTCTCTGTATAAACCAATGTCAGTTATATTAATTTCACGGTGCGCTGTGAGTATAATATAAAAAGAACTGTAAGATTAGAAGACTCTAGTGATCCCATTGTGATGTCAAAGTGGACATATGAATTTTTTATCCATTACTCGCCTTTATGTATCAGTACCGATTTTTTCGCATTTATAATAATGCTCTTTTCTTCTCCAGTAATATCCGTGTACTGGGTAGCAAAGTCCAACGTATTCATGAACATTTCTTTAGATATTGATTGATAATAATTTTCAATATCAAACTGCATTAATGTACAGTTCATTTTCTCCTTTATATTAGAAAACCAGTTTGTCATGTCTTTGGTATTAATCCAAAGTTTCAGTCCTATTTTTTCTTTAATTTGTTGATTTACCCTTTCAAGGATCATTTTACTAATCAGTAATATCAGGTCTTGTTGGGTTTATTATCTTTGTAGTTGGATTAGCCTCAAAATCTGGTTTGTGGTCCTTTAAAGTTATATAGCACTCTCTTTTCTTTAGTTAACCTACTCTATCAGTAATCTTCAGTTTGTCTGTGATTTTTTTTACTGCTAGTATTAACATTCTCCACCATGTTGAGGTAAATATTATTTGCATTTTTTTAGTAAATCCTTATTAATTAGATCGTTGTATTCCCTTGTCGTTATTTTATAGAAGTTTCCTGTTTTGTCGGATTTCACTAAAATTTTATTGTTTTAATGTATTTTACTATTTTATCCAGGCGTTTTTGGAAGTAGCATTTCTTTTCATGAAAATTTATGTTATTTATTATTTCCAATAAGTCATTTTCAAAACCAGACAAACTATGAATAAACGGTGTTGCATTTTTACTGTTAAAACCGTAAACCTCATTATTGTTTTTGTTTTGTAAGTCATTCAGTTGAAGGAAGAAGTAAGCTCTCCATCTCATCCTTCGTATGAGTTCCTCTGTTTTTGCATTAATATAACGAAATAATCCTTTTTAAAGTTATTAGGAATGTTCTTCAGAGAAATTCCGAAATTTATTTTTTCTATTTTTTTCTTGTTAAAAATAATGATTAAGAATGCTCGACTTTAATTAGGAGCCAATGTATGTATATATAAATAAAAAGAAAGAACAGTAAGATATATAATCCGGTGTTCTTATTGATATTTTTATTTTTACAAAATAATGTAAATTTACAGAGCATAAATACTATAAATTAACTGATTTAAAATATGTTTTTTTTCGCTACACAGTAATAACCATGTTTCAAAAACTGAAGCTAAAAACTTCAAATTTAATTATATAATTAAATTAAAAGCATTAGTTCCGTTTGTTATCCTTGTCAGAATTCGTTGAAAAATACACCCCTACCCTCCCTAAACTTAACCTCTTTTTCGAACGTAACTCATAATTGATACGACAATAGTTAATAAAAATGAACACGCTACCGCACCTGTCTGAATGATTGGATTTCTCTGTATCCTTGGAAACAGTAAATTATGAATTTATATGTGCGTTTAAAACTCAGTAAATTTAAAAATAAGTTATTCCAATATTTGCTTGAAGCTGAAACGGAACTAATGCTTTTAATTATATTATTTTATTAATATAATTAAATTTGAAGTTTTTAGCTTCCATGTTTGAAACATGGTTATTACTGTGTAGCGAAAAATCCATATTTTAAATCAGTTAATTTATAATATATATATATATATATATATATATATATATATATATATATATATATATATATATATATATATATATATATCCCAACAGTAGCTGTGTTATTAACACGACAGTAGCTGTTTTGACGTATTGACAGCCTGATGAGAGATCTAATGTTGTTCTACAGAGACTTTATCTGTAAAACATAATTGAAGAAAATGACGTGGGTGCCTTTTTTATATAATTTATATGTACTCAGTAATCTTAAAAATTTAGGAAAATGTTCCCTGTGATATAATATTTCATTAAATTTTAGAAATGTTGGCTTTAAATTTACTATAGTTATCACTCTTATTTTTCTGATAATGTCGTGTATGGTCGACCGTAATTACAAAAATCAGGACGTTTATACACATACAAAAACATTCTTTTAAAAGTATTGATGTTTGATGATTTGTATTAAGCTATTCCATTTATTATTCTTAAAAATAATTTTCACTTAATAATAATGCTATCTAAAAGACTGAAATTAATCCAGAATTTTAAAAGATTTAAAACTTAATAAATTTCTGGGAAGACACAACAAATCACTCTCTTAGAGCTTAGCATCAGCCATCCTGTTGAAAAGCAGAAAGGGGTCTTTCAGATGATTATCAGAGAGCAGTTTAGTTTTAGATGCATTAAAATTAACAAGCCATTCTTTACCCCAGTTAACAACAGACTGTAGGTCGTTTGTGAGATCAACCGCCAATTTGAAGTGAAGTTTGTAAGCGAGTTGAAATTGTTTCCACTTCGTTAAAATAATTCTAGTCTTTCTGATAAGTGGTTTCTGTCAATTCACTTGAGACACAGTGGTGCCATCTCAAATGGGCATGTGAAGGCTTCCCTTTCTAGGTCTCATAATTGACTCGGTCTTGACCGGGCTACTGGCTAGGAGTGTCGAATGTCCAGTCGAGTAAACTCGTTTTTAAACTCGTTTCTATTTTATGTGCTGTATATACCTGAGTAGAGGGCAAGATTTTATGCTTATTTTTTACGCCTAAAAATAGGGAATCGCACTATATGCAGGTATTTTTAAAAGGTTAAAAATCATGCAATTTAGATGACCGGTTGCATTATACACAGGCACATTTTTTTCTGGACGGGTTTGAAATCTTAACCCCCTTACCTGTACCGTTACGGTTAACCAAAGGTAATATGAGAATGTAGGCCTACCAGGTAGATTACGGCCACCAAAAATGCACAAATTTTGGTAACCGTACCCCAAAAATCATGAATTTTTACTCATGGTACCTTTGATTAACTTTAACTGTACAGGTAAAGTTCTTTCGCCTGCCGCTCGTAGCCTAGATTCTTTCTTTCTGCTGTTACAGTGACCATTACCTACTAAGTTGGCCTAGATTCTCACGGTACTTTGGGATAACCTTAACGCTAACCCTTAAGTTCTTTTAGCTTGCATCCAGTAGCCTAGATTCGCTCTTTCTGTTGCTACATGGACAGAAGAACGCCATTTACTATGGGGACCGCTTAAAATCTACAAATACCTTATATAAATGAAGAATTTAACAATGTTTTCCCTTTCTCCGATTTGCGTTCATCTTCGTTCGCTCGTGTTTATATCGCTGAGGTATTGCTTTTCCAACGGCACCCCTTTTGTCTGATATATATATATATATATATATATATATATATAGATAGATAGATAGATAGATAGATAGATAGATATAGATCTCTCTCTCTCTATATATATATATATATATGTTTCAGTTGTGTTCCTTATTCTGTCTTCCTCTCTTTATATTCATTTTATTTATCATATTCTTTGCTTTTATGCTATTTACTTTATCTTACACAGTTTTAATATTTAAGCGGCATACGTGGTGGCTGACTATATATGGAGGGAAAAAGATGATCACCGCCCTTCCCTGTGGGATGAGGTTGAAATAATAGAGAACATCACTAGAAAGTACAAAAACTTAAAGAATTAGCACATATACTAGGCCACCAAAATCTCCAAGCATAGATATGAATAAAATATGGGAACCAGTAATACAGTGTTAGAGAAAAATAATGTAATCGTGAAACTCCCTCCCCGGTCGTCCAAGACTTCCAACACCGCGTCTGGTCGCTGAAGTGACCGCTTCAATCCAGAGCTAACCTTATCCCACGTTGTGATTTAAGTTTGATCATAAGGTAGCCAAGATCGAATCGTCGCAGGTATCTTCGTTTTGGGCTGGTCCAAGCCGAGCGTTGACGTACAGGAAAAAAAATAACACTCGATTAAATTGAACAAAAGTAAATAGTTTTTATATCGGTCCTCCGTACAATAATTTGTTTATATCAGAGTTCGTATGCAATTAATTATCAGCCCAGCCCGCATCTAAATCGAAAATGATGTTATTGTTGACCTGGTAAAATTTGCTTGCTATTGTTGGTAAAGTTTAGCACAAGGCTGAAGTCGAAGGCTTTCGTCGGCAGATAATCACGTAAGCCTCTATACTGTTTCTGCTCTCGTCTCCGTCTATTCTGCCTCTCTTCTACTCACTAATTCGCTTCGCGCATTCGTATTTATGAACATTCGTCCAAACTGGCATGGGGGATATGGCGAGATAGAAGCATTTCGGCGAATTCTTTCCGGCTTACGTCATAATTTGGCGAATTCCCTCACTCCACCCTCTCTTATTATTGTCTCTCACTAAATCTCCTCAGTGAGCGTGGCTGGCTTATCTATCCCCACCTGGTATTCCAACTCAACTTTCGACCAGGGGAATCAACTCCAAATCCGTTGTTTGTTTTTCGCTTTACAGCTTGCATTTTCAGCTACGTGGAACATATGTCAGTCATCATTGCCCCTAAGTCTGGGTCACTTTTCATTATTCAAACTACTCGACATACAGTTCAAGTCGTTTATGTGTGAATTAAATCCTCAATCCTTCCCACGGGTTTTCGGTATTAACCCTTCTCGTTTCAATGTCTCTCAGTACATAACACTTTCTTCCGTTTTACCGCTGCAACGATAAATAGTATCACAATAAAAACAAATTGTAATATGAGTTCTGTTAAAAATGGTTACTGGGACATTAGGTTTATAAAACCCAAAATTTCGTACGCTGATGTCCTTAAGGACAGATAGTATAGTGGATAAAAGCCTTGGTTGAGGTAATCCATTGACTTGACCTAAACAGTTGTGAATAATGTCAATAATTGCCAATACCTGGTTACTTGGAGTGTTGGTGTAATTGATACTGAGATATCCGGAAGAGGCATGGCACGTGCACGAAATAAAGGAGGGTTCGGTTTGAAATTCCAATCACCTGAAGAAGGCCGGAGCGTACAACGGCCAAAACGACGTGAATATGGCAACAAAGATGAGGACAACGTAAATAATAACAATACTTGGTTATAATTTGCTCTTCATGTAGCGACAAAAGGGAAAAAAAACTTAGGCTACGTAGGCAGGCACAGGAACTACCGTAGTCAGGCATGAACGAAGTACGGTATCTGAAAATTTCGTATCATATATTTTTACGGTTTTTCTCACGATTCTGGTGGGGTTGCTTTGTAAGAAAAAGAAGTCCATTGATCTCGGCTTCTGAAAAATCAGCAATATTATTGGTTCTGATCTGGTAGCTCGGCTTCAGTCATATTCCCACTGTCGTAAAGTTGTCTTCTTATGCCTTTTCTATAAATACTTTAATGTTAACAGTTCGAATGACCTCTTCCCCAACCCTCTCTCATTAGGTGGTCAGTGCTGTCAATTCTCTGGGCGTCCTTCGTTTCGGGTGTGATTTTCGTATTTGTTGTTGTGTTTGAATGAGTGTATATTTGAGTGAGTGCATGGGATGAATGAATGTTTTATATTATTAAAGACCTGCATTGATTTCGTTCAGTAAACTGATGTTTCTGCCACATTTAAGGATTGTGGGTTTTTTTTTTTACTTACATTATTTTATTTGGTTTCTTGTTACATAGTTTTGTTTTCATATTGTAAATACTGATTGGGGCTAGTTTTTAAATTTTTGTTTTATCCCCTCCTCACGCAGACAATAAATTGTATATATGGGGACTAGTTAGGATTCTCATAGAGACAATGAGGTATTAGGGTGGATGTAGTAAGAAAGGTAAATAATAATGTGTTGTTTTGGTGTTAGGAATATTGTAGTATGTTTGGGTCAGTGTTTGTGGCTAGCTAAGTTTAAAGTTAAAACAAATGAAGACCGTCCTTTTCCACATTCCCCATTTTGACCTTGTGCCACGTTTCTGTACATAGCAGAATAAATATCGCTCTTCGCTATAGTACCTAGACTTTATGAATTTAAGCATAGCACTAGACTGACATTGTGGTCTCACCAATTTACAGTTGAATTGGCTATATGCAACCGTAAGTTCTATGCTAACAGTTTCTTTTCTTGCACTTCTTATTTGTGAAACTCTCTTCTGTTCCATGTTTTCCAGTCAACTGTAATCTTCAAAAATTTAAATGTCATCTTGATTACTCTTCTTTTGTTCTTGCTCCTTGGTAAATTCCTCATTTCTAATTCTTCCACACCCAGTAATCCCTTGTGTCTTAGCGGCTTTAGTGCCTTGTTTGGGATGAAATCGATTTTTTTTTTAAATTCTATAAAATATATCCAGTACTGCAATATTTGTCTACTAGTATTGGTCACAAGCTGGGGTCGCTTTATACACGAGCTATATGAAAAAGTTAGGATTGTCGCAAAAATACATGATGTAGACTTATACACGAGTGTATATGGAATGTATAAGGCAAAATGCATGATCTTAATCAAAAGCGAAAGCAGAAAACGTGAGACTTGTATTGGGAATATAAAACCAAAGTCGGTAGAGACATTTAGCTATCTGGCCAGTGTAATAACAGACGACAGAAAATGCAACACATATCTGAAGGTGAATAGAAATAGCAAAAGATGCATCCTAGAAGCTAAGCAAATTATGAAGATAAAAGAAAATATCGTTAGAAATAGAAAGTTGAACAGCAATGCAATAATTAATCTCCTGTATGGCAGTGAATGCTGGACAATCTTGTTGCTGGTAATACAGTGGGTCAACAACAACAAACGACGAAGAATTGAGTAAAAATATATTTTTGTTTAAGGAAATACATAAGCAAAAATGTTACAATACATTAGGCAAAAAATAACTCTGCAAGCTCATGTAGAGAGAAGAGTGTTTTCCTTAAAAGGAAAGTTTTGTGGTCGCTGAAGAGCGTTGTCCTGAAAAGAATAGTTTGTGTAGGGGCTCCTCAAAATCTTCAATCTCACAACCAGAGGCCTTGCTGCCGGATGTAGTTTATCGTTATACCCAGAACTAACTGGTTAATAAATCGAAATGTTTCTTTTTGTTTGAATCAAACCGGAAGAAATGCGTGGAGACTGTGCGTAGAAGTCGATTTGAATCAGTATATTTTGGCTGTTAGAGGACGAACTCCGGAATATCTCGACTGTTTTAGGCAAATTATTTTGATGTTTTGAATTTAAGAATTTTCATTTTAGTTAAGCTTTCTTATTGGTTCAAAATTGATATCTATTTTTTACAAGTGAGGGCATCTGTGCTCCTAAAATCTAAAAATCTTAAGAAATTTGTGTAACTGTAATCTGGTGTGTTTTTATAGTTTTCGTGAGGTTCTACTTACTTAAAAGTTTTACTTTTCTACTACTATTCTATGTAGTTCAATTTTACTTTTAAATGGATTTTAATTTCAAATATTACTGCTTTTTACGTAATATTTAGTTTCACTTTTATCCCAACTAGTTATATGTTCGTTGCGTTACAAAAATGTTTTAATAACACACACACACACACACACACATATATATATATATATTGCAGATTTTGAATCAACCTACAACAAAGAAAAAAGCAAGAAATGTTTTTAAATATAAAATATCTTTATTTTCGTGTTTTTACAACTGAATTTTTCTTAACGTGTATGAGCGTTAAAGTTTTTACAGTCTTTGTTTGTATCTGTTCGTTAAGATGAAGAGATGCGATTTCTCCGCGTGTAAAAAAGACAATAGAAAAAGTCAGTAGAAAAATGTAAGTGTCACGTAGCTTGGTGAAGAAGGGTGTAAATGTCACAAAGCTTGGTGAGGAAGACGTGCGAATGAGTAAGGCAATCAGTTTGAAGCCGCTGCCATGAACTAATGTTGCATGTATCCGTCACTAACTCCTTACTGGTTTTGTCTGTTTTGATACTTCACTTAAATACACTTCAAAGGGATCACAAAACATGTTTTTATTGCCAGCGGGAACTCGACCCAAAAATGTTAAATATTTATTTTCAAAGGCTTAATTTATTAACAGGAATGATGCGCGGATCCTCCGACTCAGAAACTATTTTTTGTCATTTGATGATTGACTGTTTATATGTCATTGTGTTGATGGCGGACTCGGAACGGAAAACTGGAAGAATTAGATAAAGTAGTAAAAGATTTTAAAAATTGAAGAGGCTATATTGCTCATCCCAGTAAAATAGATGTCCTCGCTCTAAAGAATCTATGTTGGACTCTTCCGCCTACTATAAGATTAGTAGGAGAGAAGGTATTGGGGGAAGAGTCGAATAGACTGAACGCTGGGTCAACCGACACGCACTCGCTAGTCGTGTAATACTCTTCTGTTGTATTTACTGTTTAATATATGATATATCTGCAACACTTGTTTTGTTATTTCTTTAACCATTTACTTGGTCACAACAATAGACAAACATGCTTTTAAGCTTTTTCTACTAGTCTCAGTAAAATTGATCTCCAGGCTATTTTGCCAATAAGTAATTTTATTATCATGAAGGCAGGTAATGTTAAAAATAACAACACAGATTTAACACAGAAGTATATTTATTTTCCCCAACAATTTTTAAGACAATTTAAAATCTTTTCTACCGTTATTTGTTAAAACACAAGTTAAAATTATTTATTCATCATCAATTAATAAAAGAAATATAGAAGTCTCTGAATATTTTAAACCCTACAGGCATAATAGTCTCTGAAAATTAAAAACTTGCCCTTGAGAATGGTTCTCTTGACAATACACTTCAAGTGCACTCACTGAAGACAACAGTCACAGACCATAGAATCCATATTGTTCAAGTTCTACCTACACAACCACTCTGCTGACAATCTCAAATATAATATAGTCGTAGTTCTAAAACACTATTTACATTTACCAGCAAAATTGCTTTGGTGACTATTTTACCGGGACCGGAAAAGTAGCTTATTCGTTAAAAATTATTTTTTAAAAATTGCAACACTCTGCCTCTTTCCCCTATCTAGAGCGAATACATTAGTAACCAATGAGATACTGGAATGGAACTTTTTTTAAAGCCTTGCTTCTGAGCCTGAGTGAGATGACACAATCAGGGTAATAAAATAAAATGGGGTATACTGGGAAAAGGTGCGAGAAAAGAATTCCTTCTCAAGATTAATTTCAACCAATCAGAATGACAGAATTTAAGCTTTGACAATTTTGAAAAAGTAGTTACTTGAACCGGCCAACAAAATAGGTCGTCAACTTAATCACTATTCGTTGAAATTCTGTTCATGTTGAGTAGTCAGATATAAGGTCAAAAGAGCAATTAACCTTAACAGTAAATTGAGAAAAAACGACGCTGTATTCGGAGATACCCGTGACCTACAGAGAACTCCGTTACAACATACGAAAACCTGATAATTTTGAAGATATTTATCACGCGCTTCAAATATAATTCTACATAGCAGCACCAACTTCTGAAAGTTTTCTACGAATGACACTCATTCTGCAACTCTTTACGCCCAACAAACAGACACTTCCGCTACCATGCTGACCAATCAAACTACGAACGACTCAAAAAGATTTGACAACACTCTGAAATTCGCTGATACGTTACACTCTCTAGCAAGGATTACTTCACCTATTACAATAAATCCCCACTTTCTTATGAACATTTTTTCTACTGAGATTAATTTCATTAAGTACCCAAAAGAGTATTTAGAGAAAGCTACTACACACTTTTTTCTATATTAATTCTTGTAGATAAACATTTCACATCGAGTAAGAGTTCTTTCTTTATTATGCGTTTAAAGATGTGTTGATTGATTTTTTTTTTAATAGAAAATCCCATAAAGAAATGAGAACAAACTCTTAACTGTAAGAAGACATATTAGGGCGTCAAAATTAAGCAAGAACAGAAATTAAACTATTTTAGTAATTTAGTAACAGGCAACAGAAAATACGAACACACATAGGAATAGTGAACACACATAGAAATAGTGAAAGATGTCTTTCAGAAACTAAGCAAAATATTAAGATATAGAAAATATAGAAACAAAGAAGAGAGTGCTGAACTATGTAATATCAATTCTCCTATATGGTAGTGAATGCTGGACAATTAAATCACAGATGAAAAAGAGACTTGAAGCGATAGAAATATGGCTCTACAGATGGATACTAAGAATATCGTGGATTAAATGTGTGATCTTTCTGTTTAGGCTCTCATTTTTCCTTGATGATCCCTTGTCATTTTTGGGCTCCTTTCTATTTTCGCATCATCTTTGATGCACTTTCCTATTCTGACTCGCATTTCTCTTCCGGTGTTTTGCTTACATTTCTATTTTGACGCCCCTATCGTTTTTGGTGCTCTCATGCCCTCATTATTTTTAGTGCCAACTTCCTTTTGTGGGACCCCTTTCTATTTTGGTACTCCATTCTATTTTGCCGATTTCTTTTATTTTGACGACCTCTCCTTTTTTTTTTTTTTTTTTTTTTTTTTTTTAGCCACGCTCTATCTTGGTGCCACATTCTATTTTGACGTCTCTTTCTATTTTGTCTCCCCCTTTCTATTTTGATACGGGCCACACATAAACACGGACGAGGGTCGCTGACTGCGCACCTCTACCTTCACTTTTGCTTCAACTCGCCTTCGCATAAATTGATGTCTAAAAATAAAATCTAGTTTACTGCTAGAAAATTTTGTTCTTCACTCGTGGATGACGATCTGGCCGATGGGTAATTTTCAAGCCACATGCGTTTGACTGAAAGAAACTGCACCCTGTCAACAAACCTGGTGCCCGGTGCTGCAGTAGGTCTGAAATATTGGTGCTGTGACTAATGTCAAGCCTCAATTCGACGACCCCAACTGTGAGAAAACGTCCAATGAAAAGAAAAAAATCTCAGAAAAAGCGACCGGGAAAAGGAAAAGATTTCTTGTTTTTCTCTCTTCTTTCCGTAATGTACCCCAACTGTTTTCAAATGCACTCTCTCATGTAACGAGTGAGATTAGAAGGTTAGGTATGATACTTCAAAATGATCTGTTAGCTGCCAACCCAGACTACACAACCCAGACTACTATTTAACCCATAGTTAATGGATTTGTATTCAGAGTCGTTTTTCACCTAGACGAGCTATACAATAAAGCATTAATTATTGATATTTTTGTCTAGTTTTCTTGTCTTTTGCTTCGTTATGGAAATCAATAAAACGACTTCAACACTTGTCATTTAACAGAAACATGTCTTACCATTCAAATTCGCTCGTTTGTGAATTTCAGCTAAAAATGTGGTTCAAAACTTAGACAAAGATCGTGTGAAAAGCTCGATCACTGGATATGAAATAAATATTAACATAAAGGAAATAAAATAAAGTGTGAAGAGGTGCCAGATGTTCTTAGCAATGTATTGAGTGAATCCTTTGTAATACGGTTTGGCGCAAGTACGTTCAGCTCGGTAGTGGATAGTTTACAAGTCGGACTTTGGTAACAGTCGAGAGTGTGTTTACTTTGGAAACTTGTTGCAGAGGTCAATTTGCTGTTTTCTCGGCCTTCAGAAGGGCGGAAATATGTCTTAAGTAGACCACCGCTTAACTTCTTCACGTGACACTCTGGGCTGTTTTCTCTGGCAGTTCCTTCTCTCCTTCTCTCTCTCTGTTGTCCGTTTATATCGCTTAAGACAGAGCTCCAGACTACTGGCGCTAGGCTTGTTTTTGGATAACAAAAAAAAAAAAGTCTTTAGATTTTAAAGTCTCTTTTGTTTTGTTTTTTTCTTTGATTGACCAAAATTATTTTATTTTCGGGCGTTCTTTATTTTTCATTTCTTTTTATAGTGGAAGTTATGCGTGGCGCCTCTCTTATTTTGGTAGATTTCTAGTCACAATTGCTAAACTCTGGTCCAGCAAAATTCCACTGTTCTGCATCCGTATTCAATCTTTTCTTCTTCCTTTTTTTATTTGAGGGTTGCCTTCTCATTAGTTGGATGAGAAGTATGGAGAGAGAAGGAAAGAAAGAGAGAGAGAGAAAGTGATATAGGTTTTAAAGGAACGTAAATGCCTTATTTTAATTTGAATTCTTTTTTTTTTTTTGTTGCTTATATATTTTATTTTCATATTTTTTATCTGGGCTCACCACAAAAGTTTATTTTTGTAACAAATTTCAAATGCTTTGGTGTGCTTTTTATGCTTTTGCCAGAAGTGTATATTTCTGCTATAATTTGTTGCCGGACGGGATAATTGGTACGTCCCTTGAATTACCTGTCTCGCAAACAACATTTACAAACCTTTGTTAACACCCAAAGAGAATTCTATTGTATATAGAAATGAAGGTTGGGCTAATACATAAGTAAAGGCCAAATTTACTGTCTATAGTACCATTTTATTGTTGACTCCATTTGGTTACAGTTGTTAAAGTGGGTGACTATCGTCTTAGCCCTTTTGTGATTTGAGAGTTCATACAGGGTCGCTGTGTTTTTTGGCTGACAGAAATTAATTTGTGCAATTCATCATTTCTTCTTCTTTTTCTTCTGGAGTTGTACTTCCGGTCAAACTCAACATCCGATGAATCCCTAACCCTTGCATCTCAAACTGCTACATCAAACCAATTTCCCACTTCTTCTGGTGCGCACGTGGTTTTTTCTTCGTGTTTTCCGTTTTGATTTTGGGCGGACGTGTTGTCGTTGGTTGATTTTTTTTATGACGTTCACTGACCCACATAAGCTATGTCCGGGTTCTGTCAGTTACCGAGGATAGGAACAATAGGAGGAAAGGAAAGGAAGTTTGTGTATAAGAGAAGAGAGAGAGAGAGTTTTCTTTGTCACTCTCTTAGTGAAAAGGAAAGTGTATATTTTTCGAGTTATTGTTTTATTTTCTTTTACATATACTTGTGCGGTGTACCCTTGATCGAACTCGGCTTGCATCACGGCCCGGCGACTGATTGATTTCGTCTGCCGTGGGTAGGTTAGACTGGAAATCAAAACAGTTACTTCGGTAACCAGACGTTGGAGGCGAGCTGGGAACGACAAGGCTGATACCGAATCTAGCCAGATTCCCATCCGAATCACCAAAAGGTTAGAACGTCACATTTGGTGCCGCGACCGATACCAAGCCAGTTGGTCGTCACAGGACAGGATAGCACGACGGGCGTGGCCAGGCAGGCGTCACATTTGGCGCAGCGACACCGGGGGACGTCACAATGTATCATATGCAATATAGGTGAAGAATTCAGCTAGAAAAATTGAAAATATATCCAATATCTGAATACAAATTAGAGACATGTCATAATAGATCATTCCATCTTAAATAAATCGAGAATGGTTTGCGGGGATTTTTAGCGTCGATATGAGATTTTTCTTGTTAAAAAGTTGAATAATTTAATACATTCAGCGTGCATTTTATATAGTGTTTTTGAAACTTAACATGAAGAAAACAAATTCACGGATTTGGACGGAAACAAAAACCAGAATGACTTCAAAATCCGCAAAAATTTAATTTGTAACATATATATATATATATATATATATATATATATATATATATATATATATATATATATATATATATATATATATGTCTATATTTCCGAGATATATGATTATTTACATTATTCGGACTCTTATTCTCATCTTCATTTTTATATTCACAACGTTTCGGCCGTTGGACTATGGATAAAGACGTTGGTTAGTTCCAATGACTAGACCCAAAGAGTTCAATACCAGGCTACAGCAGTGATAAACAAAAAATACTTGAGTTAATTTAAAGGAAAATAACTGAGATATCCGGAAGAGGCATGGCACGTGGAACTAGAACAATCTACCCTGTTGGACACAATAAATGTCTCGGTTTGAAATTCTTATCACCTGAAGAAGACCGGAGCGTACAACGGTCGAAACGTTGTGAATATGGCAA
Source organism: Acanthosepion lycidas (assembly GCA_963932145.1). Lineage (NCBI taxonomy): Eukaryota > Metazoa > Mollusca > Cephalopoda > Sepiida > Sepiidae > Acanthosepion > Acanthosepion lycidas. The sequence goes on from OZ010615.1 coordinate 50,167,074, forward strand.
TTAAGATGAGGATAACAGCACGAATAATGTAAATATAGGTAAAAAAAAAAAAGCAAATGCTGATGTAATAAAGCAACAACTCTAATTAGAAGTTTATGACTTCAGTTTTAGCGCTGAATATGTTTTGTTTTATTTTATTATAATGGATGGTTATAAGCGAGAGGGGAGACAAGATGTGCTTGTTTTATTACCACAAGATAGATAAGATCGTGTGATTCACAAAGCACTGCCCGAGGCGTTCAATCAATTTTGCTCCCCACCCCAGGACGGGGGGGGTAGCACGCAGCGGCCCAAATGTTAATAAACTGCCCCAAAATGACAAAATAAATACAATTAAAACAATAAAACAAAGTAAGATTGTAAAGACATTATGTTACCAGATCGTTACGAGAATCCATTTGTCTTGTGTTGTCTTGTTATTGAACTGGAATGTTTTCTTATGCATAATGGAGGTTTACGGCCACATCACGTTGAAACATCGGTTCCCGTACGATCACCGATGTCAAGCAACATCGAGCCTGGTCAGTACCTAGATAGATGACCGCTTGAGAACACCAGGTGCTGTAAGCTTGGATTGTTGGTTGGGGTAATGGATAATGGCTTGGGATTTTTAATTGAAAAACCGAGTTCGAATTTCCGTTGGGTTCGTTAGATGCACTTACGCGCAAAGGTAAAGGTGGGAAAGGTATGACTGCATCTCTTCTCTATCAAATATGCATTCATTAATAAGACTTGTGTCGGAAAACTATTATTATCTCAAAAATATTTTTGCAATCTAAAAATATTTTCTGGCTTTAAATAACCGGCAAAGGGTTGAGCAACTGTCAACCAATCAATGTGTAAAATGAAGCTATATATTAATGTGTTAGATGTGAGATATTACTACAACTCGTCCGGGCGTGTCTTGAATATGTTTACCCGTGATATATTTTAGTGATATTTACATAGCTTGCAGTAATAATACCGTGTTTTTTCGTATAGGGGATAGTTTACTGTGTTACATGTGATAAATGGTGCGCCTTGGAGCTAAGAAGCTTTACCGAAAAAGAAACGAGACACGTCTTGTCATTAGTAAAGACAGTGAAAGAGAGTGTTCGTACACTAAATTTTATACTGTTTTATACACTGTCACATAGCGAGCGTTAAGGGAAGTTTTCTAGCAAACAAGGTATGATAATCCCACAGAATATACAGTGTATTAATATGGGTGCTGTGTACTGTTAACGCACCCCATCTTTTGGACCCTCATGTGACCATTTACCGTAATCCGGCATGTTTAATCTTGAGTAAGTTGAACTACATATTCGGGTTGCTGCATATTCAGGGGTTGTCAGCAGGGTCAGATTATGACCTTTTGGGCACCTGAGCTAATGAAATTATGCACCTTCCTCAGACGGACCAACCCTTAACTCACACGCGCCGATCTTGAATATGTTTTTACTCGTATGATATCTTTTACTGACATTTACATAGCTTGAAGTAAAATTACTGAAAATTCTTTAAATAAACTAGAATAGCTATCTTTTGTTTGCCAATAAAAATGTTCTTTAAGAATTACCACTATTTCACAATTTATTGCAAATCAAATTCAGGACCTAAGATAAGAGGGTTCAGTCGGTATTTCTTCCGGGTTCCAAGAACTAAGAAACAACCGTGCAACACCCATCCACCCTCAAGAACAAGCTCTTTCTACCACCCCAGCTCGACATACACTTACATTCACATACTTATGTTAGGTTGGTGCAAAAATAATGTCGTTTTCTCACATATGTTACTATGTGATAAAACGACATTATTTTTGCACCTACCTAATAGTTGGGATTTTTCCCGCTTGCGTGTGTGTTTGTGCTCAGCCGTATGAGTGGAATGAACAAAAACTCAAAGCTTGAAAATAACAGTTCAACAGCTTTTATTTCTGGTTAAAAAGGACTGCAAAATAGTAGTATTTTGAGAGTGGATTTTTCAATTAACAAAGTTCTTGATTATAGTAGTTGTTTATGTTGCGAGATTTCTCTGCTAGGGAGGGACGAGAGATCCGAGTGTGAAACTGCTTGGACAGGTCACATCTTTTGCAGCAATGGTTGTGTGTAGTTTGTCTTTGGTAGGTGTCTCGAAGGGAGATTTCTCTGCCAGTTCCTACGGGAGGAACGAGAAATCTGACGTCAAGCTACCAGGACAGGCCTCGTTTTCTGCAGCGAGGGTTGTGTGTAGCTCTTTGAGCTGGGCTTGAAGGTAGGAAGCGCAGAAAAAAGGGAAAGAGCGGGCCTTGAATCTAGAGGCTGCTGAAGTAGGAAGATGAAAAAGAGAGCTAACCGTGAGGTTGAGGTCACTGAAAAAGAAAATGGAGGCCGCTGAACAGGAAGGTGGAAAAGAGGCCAAATAAGGCTCGGTCAAGGTTTTTATGACCTCTGCGATTCCGGTTGTACCCTGCTGATTATTTCCGCTACTGCTACTGAATCGAGCAAAGTGAGGAAGCCCCCGCATGCCAAAATAGCCAACAAGTGGGATAGTTTTTATACCATCACTATACGTATCACACTAAACTTAGTTCTTTTTATTAATATTTATTATTAATTATTGTAGGCTGAGTTTTATAAACATCTGATAACACCAAGAGTATCTACCTACAAAAATGGGTAGAGTCTCGTCCGGGGAGGTAGACAGGACCGACCCCGTTTATGCGGAATATACGGGGAATTTTGGCCGAGCCTACGTGCTCGTATTGTCCTACTTTAAATTCGGTCATGTGTTACATCCTACCCCGTGGGATCTGTTGAGTACGACTCAGACTTACGCGAGAACTACCGACCTTCCAATAGCAGCATTCATTACTGGATTGACTTGCGACGACCTTGTGCATAACTGTTACCTTTATTCTTATTGTACTGTTTTTTTTTTTACGATAAACCAAATATATATTCTTATTAGCACAGAATATAACACAATACAGCCCGTTAGTATCATACCATATGTATTGTTTTGTTCGAGTATTGACGATAACCAGTAGGTAGCTTCTTACCGGTTCGATATGTCTTTCGTTCATCTGGGTATGCCGTACGGTATCTTCACAAAACTCAACCCTAGTCACGTAATACAGGATGACGGTTACGTTTCATATGTAACATTGTACTAACAGGACCGTAACGGCCGGGGGATGGCCTTGGCTCTCCCAAAATTTTTACCAATTGTATTATTTACAGGGTTTTATTTTAACAAAATACAATAAAGAAAGAAGCTATGAAAGCGAGGAGGTACTGGAAATTTTAAATGTTCGTGTCGCTAACCATGTTGCCAATCTTTGATACATTAAGGCTAAATTTTAAATTTTTACCCCCTCCCCCACCCCCAAAAAATATTTGTCTCTTCTACGGCCCTGACTAAAATATTGAAAATATAATTAATAATAGTCATAAATATTTAATAATAGGTCCAAAATGTGAAAATTTGTTGCGACAGAAAAAAATGAAACCGTAGTGTCGGTTGGTTGGTTGATTTTGTTGAGCGGCGTATCAAACACTATCGATAATTTAATGCGAAAATCTAAAACACAATTCTATGGCTTCAATTAAATATTTTGAACGCAATTACATGCCTTCAACTACAGATAAAATGTATAAAAAAAGTTATGTATTGCCAATCTTTTTTTATATAAAAATATATTACTGGTGTTTTTACTATTAAAATGTATTTTTATACTTTCATAGTGTTTTGTTGGGGAGAGCTCACTATTTGCCCAGAGCTGGGACCATAACAGGTGCTACCACCCCGTAGAGTGAATTGGACTTGCTAATACGGTAAGCTATTAAATCCACATATATTTCCTTCCCTCAAAATACCTAGCTAATTATAGGATGCGTTTTACGATGTAGCCTTACGATGTAGCGTCTCAGTATAGGGGATATAGGATACTTCCAAAAATCGATATTTATATGACTAAACATCAGAATACTGATTTGGGAAATTTAGTCAGGCCAAGAACTTTTACGGCATACCAACACCTCAATGGGTTATTTAATACAGACAAGATTTTTAAGATAGATTCGTATGAATAGAATATGTATTCTTTGTAAGAAATGAATTTGTAGATCAGGTTTGGCTTATTTTGTTTAATGGCATATCAACCTCAATGGATTATTTAATGCCGACAAAATTTTTAAAATAGGTTCGTATGAAGAGAATATGTATTCCTTGTTAGAAATCAGTTTAAGGTTTTATTGACGTATTTTTGTAAAGAGAGGTTTTATACTTTCATATTGTTTTGACCCCAGTCTGAGGGTTAAATATTTGAAAAAAAAAACAGTTGCTACCACCTCGATTCAGAGTAGACCTGGGAACAAAAGCAATTAAGACGTGGTTCCACGTTCCTCAAAACCGCCCGATTAGATGCGTTGCTGCTTGATGTAGTTTATCGTCATACCCAAGACGAGAACTTTTCTGCATCCTTTCGTATAATTAATGAGGAAAGAGTATTTTAATATGTAGAATTTGTAAAGTTGTAGCTGTTGGAATCAACCAAGACATCTAAGAATTTTATTTTCAATATTTAGTTCGTACATGATATGGAGGACTGAATTGTTTTCGATGACGGATGACAACAAGTCATTTATTGTAGAGTTTAGAAAGAACAGGAGCCAGTTCAGGCACACATTTCTTAAGGACTATTGCAGTCCACATGCTTTGTAGAGATCCAGTTTAGAGATGATAGCAGAAACCTTGGATGGTATTACATGCATATCTCTTAATAGAGACTCGGTTCTAAATGGAAAGTCAAAAAAATTTACTGCAGATGAACCAAGAGTAGAATTTAAAGAGAATTTACAAGAAAGACAGTCTTTAGATGTTAACATCTTAAATTGAATGAAAAAAAAGGAGAGATAGAAGACTTATTTAACACTATTACAGAGCCGCTTGTTAAAGACTATACGGTGCCTCAGTCTATCATCAAACAAAAACTTAGCCTCTTTGAGGACATCCTTACAATTATTACGAGCAGACATAAATAGACGTCTGTTGTGATCGTTCCGGAAAAAAGTGATTACAGTGGGCTATAGAGGCTGAACAGACTAGTTTGAACTAAGGAGAAAATTGTGGTTTCACCCGGTATTTACGAAAAGTTACAAAAGTATCAATACCGACTTTAACCTAAGAAGAAACCTCTGTGGCACAATTCTCAATTGGAAGATTAAGAATATCAATCTAAGGGGCATCTCAGAAAAAGTCACGAAATTAATCCTAATAGGTGCGCTGATAACAGAAAGAACTTTTATGAATAGGAGGTTTCTTTCTAATAGATGACTCAAAAGAAATATTAATAGATACTACTGCGTGATATGAATTGCCAAGGAGACAATGTTATGATGCTCAGCAAGAGCTAGGCGAGGAACTGAGAAAGAAATCAAGTTAAGAAGAATATTGACCAGATTTTATTAGGTAAACAAGAAGAGAAACGTTTGATTATAACAGAAAAATGGAATGTCTTAACACCGCCAACATCAATAACATTAGAATGTTTAAGCCACTTGACGTAATGAGCATTAAAATCACCAAACACAAAAATGTTTACAGATGAATGTAATGAGAAAACCATTTCTATATTGTTAGAAATTTTGTCTAATATATTAAAGTCCTGAGAAGAAGGAGAGCGATTAAGTTTTTTAAAGATAAAAGATATCTAACAGAATGCAATAACGAAAGTCGAAAGTACATGAAAAAATAATCTGGAGACTCAAGAGACAATTGTAATTGAAAGAGACGTCATCAAGCTGGTTTATAGATTCTACTTTCATTGTTAAAAAAGGCTCTAGTCGTAGTAACTAGCAGTAATATACCTAGAGCGACAGGTTTAACTTTTGGGGGGAGAAAGTGTTTGAGTGTTTGTATGCGTATTCACGGATGTAATTTTATTTATCATGGGATATTAGTAAAAATGTTTTCGACATCGAGGTCAGCTACTATAACTTTGATAAGTTTTGCAGAATATAGAATATAATGTAATTTGCGAATGCATGTTATATTGTATTTGGTAGGTAGGGATGGTGTTATAATTTTATTCAACAAAATAATCACAGCCTGCAATGCTGAAATGGACTCTAAAAATGCCAAATATCAACAGAGATGTTTTTTCTAATACAAGCTTCAAGAGCCACCCAAGTTAGAGGGTTACTGAATGAGATGTGTGATACGGATAAAAGTAGAAAGTAATGATTATGAAGATATGGAGAACAAGTAGCGATTGACTCTTGTATTGAAGAGGTGTTACGGCTGGCGCAACACAAAATAAGAAGAACCAGTGTCGTAGAAATTATGGTTGAAGAAAAGTGATTACATATAATAACGAAATGCAGATTTTATTTTACATATAATACAATATATTTTTTTAACAATAGGGATGAGGTTTAAAACAATTAGGAAATGCTAACAAGTTACTAAGCGTGCGAAAGCGCGGAAAGTAGTTGACTTAACGTGTGAAAACTATACAAGGGAGTGAGAGAGAAAAGCCATTGTAGTTAAGATTAAGGAGACGATGGCTAGGCAAAGAATTATATTATTTTCTCCTTAAAAATAATTTGATTAATTCACATATATATATAAAATAAAGAAGTTTGGTCAATAATATCAAGGAAAAAGGATGTAGTATTTACTGATAGTCTTTTATTTTCGAGGACTGTAGGAATTTAGATTCTTTCGGTCGAAGCTTTGTTATTGAATCAAAAGGACCGGAGTCGACCCCAATAGTGGTGGCTGTGGGTTCAGGAGGCAACTGGCTAGTTGGTACGAATTCCTGTTTAATATATATATATTTGGAGTTTGGACCCTCTAGAACCCAATAGAAGTTTCTAAAGACTTCCAGAAAGTTCCATTGTATTATTACGAAATCTAAAGGGTTTGATGAATGGGAGCTTTTCGTATAGTAAAAAGGGTATCTGGTAGCTACAAATTTAAGTCATCATTTTAAGTTAGATTTCGTATTTTATAGTATAAGCGTAAAGAAGTAGGGCAAAATGGGGCCTCGTAACAAGAATTTAATATTTAGTAACCATGGTCAAATGCAAAATAAATAACAGAACCGTCCAAGAAAAAGAACTGACAAAGTTTGCAATAAGCAATAACAAAAAAAAAAAAAAAAAAAGAAAAGAAAAAATAGGTCAAAAATAATATAAAGCAAACAAACAATATATGCAAGACAAAGCAAAAGTAATATGTCAAAAAATTCAGAGTAGGGGGTTGATGCACAAAAGCAAGTTTGGACAAGCGAACGTAGCGTTATGACTTCAAGACAAGACAGACCGGGACTGAGTCAGATGAAACCGAGAACCGGTCTGTTTTATTGGTTAGGAAAAAATCCTAGCATGCATTTGTGTGCTTCTGTCTATAAATTGGAGAGGGAAAAGTGTTTTGTAGTCATTCCGATGAGGACTGAAACCAACATGTAGCATTTGGGAAAGAAAAAAAAAACTGAGCGGAACTTCCTCCTTACATTTTGAATATGGAGGGAATGCGAGTGATTCAACTCTGTGGACGTAGCATAAAGAGTCTTAGCTATAAATATTCGAATTGGTAGAACTAAAGAATGAACCTTGTTCGAACATTTGACGTGGAAATAGCGATAGGCTCGGAGAAATATAACGGGAAAATTCAGAAACCCTTTGAAACTCGTCGATTCACAAGTCCTAATCCCTCTATACGCTCGCTCAAACGGATTGAATAAAATTATAACGTTTGCCCTTTTAATTTTTTTCGGGTAATTTTTAGAATAGTGCTGCTCCGGTGGTCCTGCTATATATTTAAAGATCTTTGATAAAATCCAAAGAAGAATCAGCAATATTATTAGTCCTGATCTGACGACTTGACTTCAGTCACATTCCCACCGCCATAAAGTTGCACCCCTTTGACTTTTCTATAAATACTTTCATGGTACCTGTTCAGATCAGCTCTTCGCTATGGTTTTTAAATTGTTATTAGGTTGGTGCAAAAATAATGACGTAATAATGTCGTTTTTTGACGTTAAAAATACGTCAAAAAACGACATTATTACGTCATTATTTTTCACCACCCTAATATTTTATCTCCACCCCCACTCATAATGAATTGTACATATGGAGACTAGTTAGGATAGAGACATAGCGGTATTATAGTGGGTACAGTAAGAAAGGTAAGTAAGAATATGTTGCTTTGGTATTAGGAGCTCAGTGTTTGTGGCTAGTTAAGTTTAAAGTTAAGACAGAAAAAGCCCGTCCTTTTCCCCTTTCCCCATTTTGGTCTTATACCACATTTTGTAAATATTTACAAATAAATATCACTCTTCGCTAGGGTACCTAGACTTTATGAATTTAAGCACAGTACTAGATTGGCGACAATGTCACCAATTTACATTTAGATGGTTAGATGTAACCGCAAATTCTATGCTAACAGTTTCTTTTCTTGCACTACTTGCACGTGGAACTCTCTTTCGGCTCTATACTTTCCAGTCAACTTTAATCTTTTAAAATTTAAATGCAATGTCAATCACTATCTCCTGATTACTACTCTATTGTTCTTCTATTGTTCTCGCTCCTTAGTAAAGTTTATGTTTTCTAATTCTTCACACCCAGTAACACCTTTTGTCTCAATGGCTTTACTTCCCTGCTTGGGGTGAAATTGATTAAAAAATCCCTTTATGTTATTCTATAGTTAACTACCATATTATTTACTTCATTTGCAGTATCAAAAATTTCAAAATATAAACAGCATAAACAAAAACTATTAATGTTTTAAGGATTCTGAAGAAAATTTAAATCTATTCAATTAGTTGATTAGAACGGCTGATGGAAAGAAATTTACCTAATCCTCCCGTGATAAGCATTATTATAGTGACACTTTGTTCATGGGTAAAAACTGAAATGTATTACTGTATGGGAAAAAAAATTATTTACATATTTACAACTATGCGACAACAGTTGACTTCAGCAACGAAACAAATAAACTTTAGTAGATATGAAAAAGAGAAGTAAATTAAGGTCTTACTTGGTAAGTTGACTTGGCCATCGCTGCGTCAGTGATTTAGTTTCTGTACTATTACTTTTTTTAAGCAAATCGCCCCAAGCAAGACGGAAGTGACACTAGCACTCAAGGGGTTACAGAGAGTGTGAGTAAGAGTAAAGAGGAGTGTTTAGGAAAAAGATAAAGAGGAGGACAAGGATCAAGGTCAAGGCATCAAAAGATGTCGATTGACATTACATTTAAATATTTGAAGATTATAACTATCAAGTAAGCAAGTGATAGGAAGGGAGTTCCACTGACGGGAGGTGCGAGTTAAGAATTTGTTGGAGTAGAAGAGATAGCTACATTTAGTCGTTTCGACAATGAAAGGGTGGGACCGAGGTGCCAACCTAGTAGCACGTTTAAATTCATGCAGTTTGGAAACCAGTGAAAGTAGCTTGTCGGAGCAGTTGCCATGAAAGTACTTGTAGAAAATACAGAGGGAAACCACAGCACCTCTGTGAGGTAACGACTGGCGACGGGATGCCAGATCAGGACCAACCACGTTGCATATCCGTCTCTGGATTTTGTCGAAGACCTCCAGATGAACAGCGGGAGCACCAGACCATATATGGCAGCAGTATTCCATGCAAGGACGAATGGTTGATTTGTCGATTTGAAGGATGGATTAAGGCGAGAAAAACCTTCTGGTGCGACACAGAGAACCAACTTTCCTTGCGGTAGATGAAGCTATAGATTTAATGTAGTTGTTGCACTTCAGTTCAGTGGTCAGCGTGTGACCAAGCAGGCGCAGAGAGGCGCTCACGTGGAGTTAGGCATCAGCCATCCTGATGGGAGGTAGGGAGGGTTCTCTTTGGTCGGTAACTGAGAGTAGTTTCGTTTTAGAGGCATTAAAGTTTACAAGCCATTTCCTGCCCCAGTCAACCACAGATTGGAGGTCCTTCTCGAGGCCTACGGCCAGGTTAATTTTGTCGACGATGCTCGGTCTACTATTAAGGCAGAAATAAATAGTGGTGTCGTCAGCGTAGACGTCCACTTGGGAGTTGATGACATCAGGAAGATCGTTGATGAAGATCAGAAACAGTGTAGGAACCAGGATGGAGCCTTGTGAAAAGAACTGGAGGAGAACCCGTTTAGGACGACCTTCATTTCACGTTTTGGCAAGAATGATTTTAGTAAGTCAAATAATCGTCCTGTAATGCCGTAACCCTGAAGCTTACAAAGAAGGCCAGCGTGTCAGGCCATATCAAACGCTTCAGAGATATCTAAAGCTACGGCTCGAGCTTCTCCGTTGTTGTCAAATGCTTGGTATATAAATTCAGTTATGGCCGTGAGCACGTCAGCAGTGAGCCGGGCAAAGTGGAAACCATATTGCTTGTTTGAGAGCAGATCATGGGATGTAAGGTACTTAACCACTTCGACGTTGATTAAAACCCCGAAAACTTTGCCGAAGAGTGGTAGGTGAGAGAAAACTGAGGTCTAGGTAAACATGATGTCGTTTACTGGAGTGGGCACCAACTAGCTAAGCGACTAAGCCTCTCGCCATGACGCATTCTTATCCTTTGACGTGTGCATAAATTGTAGCTGAGTCAAGAGCTGATGATTCATTTTTGTGGCGTTACAGGTTTACTTTGCCTGAAAAATAATCATGAATGCAAGATTTCAAAGACATTTGAGTATTACCTCTTGTAATTAATTTTATTGTCGCAATGCAAAAAGTGATTATCTCCCTTTGGTTGAGATGATGTAACGAGAGTTACGTGACGGCCGCTGAGTGACGTCAGTTCATAGAATGACGAAAATGATCAGTCGGCAAGCGCATTCAAGAAATCTAAGTAAATAAAATACATCTTCCGACGTATGCATGCTCTACGGTTGTTGTTTTTTAATTCTTTTTAAGCATGCCCAGAAACTGAAAACGAGTTACTGCAGCTATAGGGTTTTCCGCGAAAACGTGTCTGGGGGGGGGGGGATCTATTACAAACTAATCTCTCGGAAAATTTTTACCAATTGTATTATTTTTTACAGGGTTTTATTTTACCAAAATATAATAAAGGAAGAAATACAAAAAAGAAAATCAAAGCAAGGAAGAATATAACTTTCATAAAACCCCGATGAAAGAATTCTTCTTTAAAGGTGTATGATAATGGTTTGTTTCCCTTTATCGTGTGGGTGCGTTTTCATTTTAATTTTTTTTTTTTTTTTTTTTGAGGGGGAAGATTATTCGATAATTAAAAAATTGAAGTCTTAATATTATCGGATGACAGTGTGATTAGCACATGTGTAGTTTATTTCTAATTTATTCATTTTAAAATAAATAAATATATATATATATATATATATATATATATATATATATATATATATATATTCTCGAGAGAAAAAAATTGTTATGAATATTTCCGGTTTCAAAAGCAAAAAATGCTTACGCGTATGATCTTCCTTAGTGAAAATCGCCAATGATTTTAAATGATGAAAACTGTTATTTTCACCAAAACAAACTCCAGAAACATTGTACTTAATTATTGTTTATGTGTTCTGTTATGTATGAGAGAGTGTGTGAGTGAACAAGTGAGAACAAAATTTTAAGAAACCTTATTTCCCTTATTTAAAGTTAAGCGTAACATTCAGAAAAAAGACCAAACGGCAACCCATGACTGTTTTAATCTGATTGGATATTGTCTACAATATTATACATTCGTTACTGATACAGGGCCGTAGCAGACGGGGGTTAATAAAAAAAATGTTAACAATTGTAGCGTATTTTACAGGGTTTCATTTTACCAAAATATAATAAAGGAAGAAATACAAAAAAGAAAATCAAAGCAACGAAGAATATAACTTTCATAAAACCCCGATGAAAGAATTCTTCTTTAAAGGTGTACGATGAGGGTAATTTCCCTTTATCGTGTGGGTGCGTTTTCATTTTAATTTAGAATTGAGTTGAGTTCAATAAAATAAAATCTTACTTATTATAAAAAGCAGATTGTGTGTGTGTGTGTGTGTGTGTGTGTGTGTGTGTGCACGCGCGCGTGTATCTGTTACGTTTATATATTGAATCGAATTTCCTACACTTTTCAACCAATTTCAACAAAATTCCACAGGACTACGTAAAATTACCTTGCGGTGGTTCTAACAGCGCCAAAATTTTGAAAAACACAATTGCTTTTGCACAAAATCAATTTGAAAACACGATTAAGAGGCATTAATGAAAGGGGGACAACTCACTTCGAGTTATACTTATTATAAAACCCAGGTTGGTTGTTTGTGTTTGTGTGTGTGTTTGTGTTCGTTTATATATTGGATCGGATTTCCTACATTTTTCAACCGATTTCAACAAAACTTCACAGGACTACGTAAAATTACCTTGCGGTGGTTCTGACAGCGCCCAAAATTGGGAAAACTCAGTTGCACGAAATCAATTTGAAAACACGATTAACAGGCATCGCGAGAATGAAAGGGGGACAACTCATATCGAGTTATACTTATTATAAAACCCAGGTTGTTTGTGTGTGTGTGTGTGTTTATATATGGGATCGGATTTCTTACATTTTTCAACCGATTTCAACAAAACTTCACTTTTTTTGGCAGGTAGTGTTTCTTATTGTCTTGCACACTTTTTTCTTTATTTTTACATTCAGAATGCTTTAAAAATTCCATTTACAAGACAATTGTTTATGATAAAATTCTATTCAATCGGTAGACTAATAACGATTGAAAACAATGAATTGGTCAAACCCAAACTCAAGGGTTTGACCAATTCGTAAAAAAAAAAAAAAAAAAAACTAATTATGACATGCGTGTCCGTCAACCTTAAACAATAATCTTTGTCAGTTTTATTTTTCAGTCTTTATGATGGTCGATACTTACTGTTACATCTCCGGGCAACGCCGGGCTCTACTGCTAGTAATATATAAAAATAAAAATGTACCACGAATAGAAAAGGATTCAAATTAAACAAAAGCATTTGCTTTCCCTTAAAATCCTTATTTTTTTCTGTCTTTCATTCTCTTTCTCTATATATATTTCACTCTCAAATAAAAAGAGGAAGAAGATGAAAAGACGAGCCGTGGTCGAAAAACACCGGATATTTATATCCAGCGTCTAAATAATTTATGGCAAAAAAACACGAAAAACGAGGTAGGATCCACGTATAACTTCCGGGGTTAAAATAAGCAATTGATTTACCTACACCAAGAAGGAAACACACGGGTACTGTAATTTTTAACAAAGCAAAAAAAATGTATTCACAAATTTACACGCCTGAGGTTGTGTTGGTAGGTCGTTTCAGGAAAATAAATCAAAATTCTTAAAGTCCGTAGTTTCAACGAAATGTCATGAAGAGGAAATGTTCATACAACAGATTAAATGATCTGACACAAAATAATATTAAAAAATGTTCAGCATAAAAGTAAAAGAGTTCGTTGCTCTGCATACATCAAAAGTAGACGAAGAGAGATAGTTTGAAATACTTAGATTTTTTGGATTGTTGAAATAAAGTTCTTTTGAAGTGCCAAGTATTTGGTTAAGGCCGATAATATAATTAGCAAATAATTTGACACTGGCGAAAATCTGAACGCCTGACACGTGAACAGAAATGAAACATTTCCCATGGCTTCAGACACTTTTGTTAATTTAATTTTTTTTAATTTTATATAAAAAATGATTTCGCATAGGCTCACTATCTTTCTTTTCCTGTAAAAACTGTAGAGGACCGGAGGGGTGAACATGAAAAGAAAACGTTTATATTTCCTGCTAGAAGAAGGTCTAGATACAAGAAAAATGGCGGACTCTAGTTGTGTCCAACCGAAGATGAAAGAAAACAAACAAAACCGATATATATATATATATATATATATATATATATATATATCAAACAAAACAATTTTACAATGGACAATAACATCTGTGTAAGTGTAACATTGATGTTTGTATTTTGGTGAATGTTCGTACATACGTGCATGTGTGTATAATGTTTATGGCGTCTTCCCACAAGTGGGAAACGCTATCGCCTAAGAGAACTTACATTGTAGTCGCTGAAATGAAGAAATGAAAAAGAGGATTTACCTCACCTCCACGCGAGGTGGGATGCGGCACGAGGTCTGAAGGAAAGAGAACGAGGCGAAAGGTCGCCCAGTATTTATAGTATAGGGAGAATGACCCCTATTGACAATTTGGGAATTAAGAAGGAGCTAACTCCGACAATACCCCCCTCAGACTGAAAGTTGTAGGAAAACTTTTAATATGTAAAAAGTTTATGGAAGTTTTGAATATTGTCCTTCTGAACTGAAAAGAAAAGGTGTCGAAAGTGTGGTTGAGATGCGTGATTCGACGAAATGTATTTGTGCTGTCATCAGACTGCTGTATATTTTTCTCTTGTGGGTCAGAGTCGGAGCACGTCCTGGAAGAAACGTCGGTAGTGTTCAGCGTTTGCTATTAAAATTTGTCTTTTTCCAATGCTCCACGTTGAATTGGCTTTGTCGTCCCGTCGTATTGTTTGCCGGCCGTAGTTTTGTTTGAAAAAAGAGCATGTTTGTTTGATATGCGTGGATAAAGTTGACGCACAAAATTTAATAGAAGTAGATTTGTGGAAAAGTTGAGCTGATGTAGAATTTCTACCGAGTGTCGAATGCATATTTAAGAAAATTTGCTATTATTGTCGATTGAATATCGTACTTTCAAATTCTTAGTTTATTCGAGTCGCATTGTTACAGAATGAAGACAAAGGACAGTAAGTTACCTTTTGAGATTTGGTCACACTTTATCTATTTCAGTCCAGAAGAAGAGAGTGTTAATTAGTTGAAAATAGCGTTGCGTTTTCCGTTTGGTAAACCGGGTGAAATTGAGTCAAACGTCGCCGAGAGAAAGAAAAGGTTAAGAAAATATACAAGTGGGAGAAAGAGTGTTGCAAAGCTCGTGTCATAGTAGTAATTGCAGTTGTAGTTTCGATTCGAGATTCTGTTATTTCCATGTGTTGTAGAAAAAAATTCTATTTGTCGCGCCGGAGAAATTGTTTTGTACAGACATGTAGTGAATTAAAATTGTGATTTTGTACTTCCATCAGTCTAATCACAAATTTTTGTTGCTTTATAAAACTTTTTTGGTTAATAGTGTACGGCGTGCATATTAGGATAGGAAAAGAAGTTTTTCAATGTTTTTCCTGACTGGCTCTCGTTTGGGAAGAGTGTGTAAAAATTTGTGTTTGCACATATATATCGTCTTGTGTCTGTTAGCAGGAGTAGAAAATTCAATCACGTTGGGAAGTCGCCATTATGTAGAGGACCGGTGGGGCGGGGAAGATGAAAAGAAAACATGTGCGTTTATATTTCCTGCTATGTATTCCGGCGGGGTGCACATTGTGGAGTTAATCCCACTTACTTTCCTAACAAAAAAATTCCCACTAGGGGATGCTTTCTGAACGTATAAATACACTGTAATATTTTTTTTATCATTTCCCTTTTCCTCTATTTTCCTTAAACACGCAAGGATGTAGATATATCGTGAAAACGTGTTTTCCATTGAGGAACGCACACACACAAACACGTACATACGCAACTTAATTTTACTACATTTTTACTAGAACGTCTACTCACATTTTACATACACGAATAGTTCGCTAGTCTTTAGGTTTTCAAGGATGTTCATTGTTTTATCACATACAATAATATCATTGTCTTTATCGCTCGCAACAATGTAACTTTTTGTCTTGTTTATAATACATTATTATTTGCTTGTATATATATATATTGGTTTTAGTTGGGTCTTTTCTCTATTTTGTTACCCGGACACACATGCAAGTTCGCCATTTTTGTTGTGAGATTGCGCGAGTCTATCACGCATGAACATACATACATACATACATACATACATACATACATACATACATACATACATACATACAAATACAAATCACATACAACGCCAAGCATTCATTGGTTAATTAATCATCTCTACGTTATTATAGACAATTTACAAATCGCAGCAATGCGACAATTTTGTAATCGCTCTATTTTCATGTAGTCAGTTTTGTGCATTTTTGGGAGAAACGAATCACAGAAGCTTTCTTAAGTCTCCCCAAAGCTCGCTCACTGATTGGTCTATGTCAACCAATCAGATCGTCTACACGTGAAGAATAATTCTTCCTGCGCAGCGATCTGGAGCCTATAGTCACTTATTTAAGCAAGAATTTTTCTTAGCTAATTAGTGAGAATTCAGCTGCCAAACGAATCCACGACAGATGAAACCATGCGCCAACTTTCTCACTCACACACACCACTCACATGCGAAACATACCTTGTATATACTCACATAATCACGGCAAATCTTTTAAGAACAGTCATTATAAGAAACTCGCATGAACATTATTCCAGTGAACTTTGAAATACTAAAATAAAGAGAGACAAACCTTTGATTATTTCAAACTTTTCTTACTTAAATGTGTGCTTTCTTTCACATCGTTGTTTGATATTGTACATCTTGTTAAATATATATTTTATGTGTAACAATGTCTTTAGCTTATCCTTTTCTGCATCAGCCCTGTTTCATAATCTAAAGTTAAACTAATGTGGTGAAGTCCGCCACAAGATAAATATTCCAGGAGACTCATGTTTATCAACTCAAACACCAACGTACATACTCCCGCAACAACATATTAAAGGAGCCCTCCAAAATTTATCAGCCCTTATGGGCTAAATTCGTCCCTGGTTCTACCCCATTTATCTAAACGGTCAGTTTAGCTTTTGAAAATCTCTAAATTAACACATTGACTGCCAGAGTTGAATTACGAAATCTGACTTCAAAAGTCATCTTTTGAATAGCCAACTTAGGCAATAGAATTTTTTATGAGTTGATTTATAAGCTTCAACTGAAATTTTATCGTTTCTTTCACTTGTTCGCTACGGCAGATAAAAGTATATCAGAAAAAAAAACAAGCACTAGAGGGGACCCCTAGGGACTGACTAGTTTTGAGCCTCCGATAAAACTAAAAAATATAGTTATGAGAACAATTGAGAGGGATTTGTTTATTTTCAGACTTAATGGGGGCTCCTTTGAACTAATTTGAAACAATTCAGAGAGTATCTGAACCCCTCTAGTTGGGATCGGTCTTTTAAATTTGATGCCCCCCCACCAATTTATATTTTGATGCATATTTTTTTATAAATATAGATTTTTGATATAACTTCATCTAAAAATATTTCCTTTTTTTATACAGAACATGAATAATAAAGGGGCCTCCAAATTCAGTTACCCCAGGGTCTTCTTAATGCCTAAATCCGGCGCTGGTCATATTAATGTCCAAATATTAACGCGCCCGCCCGAACAGGAAGACGCACAAGGACGTGTTTAAAAGTGGAAATCCTAGGCGTCGATGGGATTGGTAATAACAATTCCTCGTTTTTATTTATTTTTTTTTTTTTTCAGTACTTACCTATTGTAAGTTTCTGACATCACGGATTGATCCTAACCATCCTTTTCTTAGTGCAATAGGCGATGTACTTCCTGTTGAAACGGTCTCTTAGATCTGAACATATTGTTTTGTTCTGGTGTTACTATATTTATCGCTTGTTGAAGTGATATATTTTGTGACACGGTGTATATTTATTAGGGATATATGACATACTGATAGTATTGTGGACGTATGAAATGAAACGTAATTTTGTTTTAGCCTATTGGAACTCCTTAATAAAAAGAAAAGTTGTCAATTCGTAAGTCATCGTTGACATGACACAAATTAGCCTAATTTCAGCCCAGCTCCGAGAATCTATTTTCGAAACAAAAAAGAAAAGAATTAATCTCGCTCCCTAGTAATGTTTCTGTTTTCTAATTATTCCACAGCCAATAACCTTTTGTGTCCCAGTGAGTTTACTGGCTTGAAAGAAAAAAGAAAAAAAAAAGGTCATAAGAATATTTTCCAACCAATCGGAAAACATCAACGCAGCTATAGGAAATGATACAATTTCTCGTCAAGGAAACTTCTAGAAAAATCGGATCAACTTTGGCACAATTCTTAATATTTAAGAACGCCCATGCACGTTTTCTAAAAAAATAAAACACTCGACAACATTTTTTGACCACTCGGGTGTAAAAAAAAATATGCGGTCCCTTCGTAAGAAATTTGTGGATTTAACGCGCGTGTGCGTGATCCCATCAGAACATTTAAATAATGAGAATATTTTCAAAACGCTTCAGAACAGTTTACGTGTCCGGCAAGATGAATACAACTGTGTCTCACCAGTAGCCCGCTCCACTCAACTGTGTCTCATTGCAGCCGGCTTCTTTGATTGATGAACAATATCTAATTACAATTCTCAACTTGGCGATAACGCTTTTAACGCCACGCAGCTGTTGATATTTCTCTATGACTCGCAGAGTCTTTAAAGAAAAACAAAACACGAACGATTAATTTTTGTTATCAGATATTTCCACAACTTCTTGTGTTGTAAAAAGGAAAGGAAATAAAAATTTCTTTATTTTGTAGCATTCATGTTAATCGTTTTCTATTAGCATTAGTAGCACTACACAGCTTCAGCCAACAGCTCGTTTTCGAGCCATTTCAACTATATAAACATCCATCAATTTGACCCATATGAGCTGCCATATTATTTTGCCTATCCTATTTTCTCCGGTCACTCGGTGACCCATTGAAACTTTGCCGACGATCAGAGATAGTAACAGAGACTCCGAGAGTTCAATATTAACAGCAGCAGCCGAGGCCACTACACAATTAAAGCGTCTACGCCTTCTATGCTCAAAAGTATATTTTCTAAACATGATTTTTCTCTGCAGCTACGATGCCATATCAACTCCTAAGTATGCGGTAGAATCCCGACACAAACTCTCCAATTGATGTTATCTCTCACCCGAGGCAAAAGCGTAAAATATACTTTTTCCCCTTTTAACAACGTCTCTTCTTCATTGTTGTATTTTACTTCTCATTACATTTTTCTGTTAGTGTGAGTTCTGATACCCCAGACCACACATGGTAAACCTTTTTCTGAATCCTGCTGAGAGACCCCTTTCTGCCTTCAATCAGTATGGCTGATGCTAACCTCTAGGAGAGTAACACGTTGCAGCTTCTCAGGCTAACAGTATCGGCTGACATGAAGTGGAAAGATTATATTGAATCAATTGCTAGGTCTGCTGCTAGGAAAATTGGTTCAGTGTCGTGCTAGACAATTCTTCTCGATAGAATCTATCTTACATATTTATAAGTCTACCATTCGTCCATGCTTAGAATATTGTTGCCACATATGGTCTGTTGCTTCTACTATACATTTAGAGATTCTTGATAAACCCGAAGAAGAATCTGCAATGTTATTGGTCCTGACCTGGCATCTTGCCTTCAGTCACTTTTCCACTCCCCTAATGTTGCTTCCCTGTTCTTTTTCTATAAATATTTTCATGATAATTGTTCTGAAGAACTTCCCTCCATGGCACCTAGACTTTAAGCGCAGTATTAGATTGGCGGCAAGGTATCATCATTTTACATTTAAAATGGATAATTCTTTATTCGAACTTCCCGCTTGTGGAAATCTTTTCCGACTTCTTGCTTCCCAGTCATCATTGATCTTCAAAAATTTAAATGCAATGTCAATCGTTATCTTCTTAATTCCTGCACTTTTATTATTCTCTCTGCTTAATAGCATTTTTCTTTTTTTCATATACTCTCTAATACTCAGTAATCCCTCTTGCGTCTTAGTGGCTTTATTGTCTTGCTTGGTGTGAAATGATTACAAAAAAGAAATTAAAGTCCCATTCATACTCGTCCGTACTGTAGGTACTGTAACTCCCGCAACAAGTCGTTACTTCGATCGTAATAATAATAATAATAATAATAATAATAATAATAATAATAATATGTTGGCACCCACTGAATATAAAACCCGACATGACAGAGTGGGCCAATATCTGCACTGGAAAATCTGCAACTTCTAGGGGAAGGAAACTGAAATAAACTGGTATGAACACCACCCAGACCCGGTTACGGAGATAGGACCTGTTACAATTCTATGGGATTACACAATACACACTGACAGAACAATCAAGGCCAACCGCCCAGATATTGTTATTAAAGACCACAAACAAAAACAGTGCCTACTTATTGATATGGCAGCCCCTGGTGACTGCAATGTATCTTTGAAGATATTTAGAAAGCTGTCAAAATACAAGGACCTTGAAATAGAAATCTCGAAAATGTGGCATATGGGAACATCAACAATCCCTGTTGTAGTTGGAGCCCTAGGACTGGTTGGAAAAGATTGCAGTAGACTAATTGAAAGGATTCCTGGAAGTCCATGCCTCAAGGTGATACAAAAAATTGTTCTGACAAGTACAGCACACACTTTACGAAGGGCTTTATCTATGTAATTTTTTTTTTTGTCAGTGGAAAGTGCCATGATGCCATTTCTAACCTTAGGTCCCTGGGCGGGACCCGGAAAGAAATGTGTAAAGGCCAGAAATCAAAGAAAATAAATAATAATAATAATAATAATGATAATAAAAAAAATTATACTCACAAATAAACCCCACAACTTATGTGTGAATTTTTTTTTTTCAAAACTGCTTAGTGGAAAATGCCATGATGCCATTTCTGTCCTTAGGTCTCTGGTCAGGACCCGGAAAGAAATGAGTATACACCAGAGACCAAAGGAAATAACACAATAATAATAATAATAATAATAATAATAATAATAATAATAATAATGGCGAAAGAGGTATTACCATTTCATAGACAGATTGAGAGAGACGCCAAGGTCATTAAGACAAAAAGGTCATAGGATTGGTTGACGAAAGGCGACTTGAAACGCGAAACAGAAAACCTACTGTTAGGCATCCAAAAGCAAACTCTTAATATTAATAATGTCAGGAGGAACATCTACCATTAAGTGGGTTCGAACAAGTGCAGGCAGTTTGGCAAATGGGTGGCAAGTCGGTGGATAATGTTGCGCACATCATTTGTGATTATGTGGACTATTCGCGCTGAAAGAAGGTGCCGCTGTGGCGATGTGGCTTCTCGTTTGCATTGGCGCCTATGTAGTAAGTATTGGCGAACTTGAAGACGATAAGAAATACTATCGCCCAAGCCAGTGAAGGTAATTGAGAACAACCAAGTTAAAATCTTGCGGTATTTCAACATCTAAACAGATCTGGTCTTTGAGGCCACCAAACACAATGTAACCATCAAATAAACAAGAAAATGTTTTCTCATTCACGTGGCTGTTCCTGGTGACCATAATATGAAAGCCAAAGAAATTGACAAACTTAAGAAATATACCGACCCCAGAGTTGAATATCAGTCTATATACCTGTTATGAGGTATTATGATTACTTGCATTATTTACATTATTCCGACTGTTATCCTCATCTTCATTGCCATATTAACAACGTTTCAACCGTTGTACGCCTCGGCCTTGTTCAGATGATTGGAATTTCGAACTGAACTCATTATTTCGTCCACCGGACATCCGTAAGAGGTATGGCACGTGGAACTAGAACAATCTACCCCGGTGGACGAAATAAAGGATTCGGTTCGAAATTTCAATCACCTGAAGAAGGTCGGAGCGTACAACGGCCGATACTCCGATTTGAAGTTGTTAGAATATCCCTGCGCATTACCTCTGTGGCGGACTTCCCCACATTAATTTAATTTTAGATTAGGAAACAGGGCTGACGCAGAAAAGAATAATCAAAAGACATTGTTACACATAAAATATGTATTTAACAGGATGTACAATATCAAACAACGATGTGAAAGAAAACATGCATTTAAGTAAGAAAAGGTTGAAACAATCAAGAGTTGTCTCTCTTTATCTGTTATTTTAGTGTTCAATGAGAAATAGTCATTTGGTTCAAAGTTCACTGGAATAATGTTCATGCGAGTTTCTTATAATGACTGTTCTTAAAAAAATTGCCGTGTTAGAAAAGATTATGTGAGTATATACAAGGTATGTTTCGCATGTGAGTGGTATGTGTGAGTGAGAAAGTTGGCGCACGGTTTCAACTGTCGTGGATTCGTTTGGCAGCTGAATTCTCACTAATCAGCTAAGAAAAATTTTTGCTTAAATAAGTGACTATAGGCTCCAGATCGCTGCGCGAGAAGAATTATTCTTCACGTGCAGACGATCTGATTAGTTGGCATAGACCAACCAGCGAGCGAGCTTTGGGGAGACTTAAGAAAGCTTCTGTGATTCGTTTCTCCCAAAAGTGCACAAAACTGACTACATGAAAATAGAGCGATTACAAAATTGTCGCATTGCTGCGATTTGTAAATTGTCTATAATAACGTAGAGATGATTAATTAACCAATGAATGCTTGGCGTTGTATGTGATTTGTATTTGTATGTATGTATGTATGTATGTATGTTCGTGCGTGATAGACTCGCACACCCCTGCTTGCCTTTGCCAGTTTAAAGAAAAATCAGAAAAAAAGGGAAAATTGAATGTCTTTGACTAGATGCGAAAGTGTCTCGTCAGTATTCTCATGATCTAGTTGGCCGAATCTTCTTGCTTGATAAATTGTCTGAACTTGGAATTGTTTTCGCCATTTCTTTCTCCTGTTGTTCTTAATTTTATTGAAAGCATGTCTCCCAAGCCCCCTATTTGGTGGGGGCAGAGGATTGGCCGTTGATCCCCCCTCCCACCAGGTCGATGCTGAGATTTAAGGTAAGCCGTACATTCACTTGTTATCATGTGGAAGAAAGCAGACAAACATTCACTGCCACGTATGTTGGGGCATTTATTATGACATAGCAATAAATCCGGATAACCTTATTTTCTTCAATTTCTTTTGAGAATTGACAATGGGACTTATACTAACTTAAAACTTAATGTTGCGAAAGGGTAAAATCCAAGTGTCAGCCAGGACTCTGTCCCAATTACCTCCCCCTTATCCTTCCCTCTGTTTTTATCGTTCTTGTATGTATCATGTGTAATAGGAGTAGGTAGGCTTTCCTACCGCCCGGTCAACACTCCTCCCCTTTCTCTTGTACATGAGTAGAGGCTTACCTAGTTTCTTGTTTAGGAAGGGGTTCCCGGTACTCTCTCTGGCCTCTGTATTAGTGTAGCTCCGTTTCTCCCGTGATGTGTGCAGTCTGTGGCATCACCTCTTCATTCTGAGGGTACACGGTTGACAGTTCTCTGGTTGCTGTTTCCGACTGGTAGTTAGGAGCCCTAACTCTTGCGTAGCGTCTTGAGCGGCCGCTCTGATCAACAGTTGTATAATAATACTGAGGTATTTGTAGTGCCATGTCGCGCATGGAAAGGTGTCCCTGCAGTCACCTCCAGTGGGCAACCCTGAGGCCACATTATGATGCAGGTTGTGCCAACTCCTCTCTGTCCACGTCACGGTCGATAACTGTCTGCTTCTTTTACTTCGGGCCTTCTCATCTTCCAACCAAAACTCCACATGACTTACAAAGACCGAAAATCACCTAAACCCCTCAACATTTCATTCTCCAACATCCGTGGCATTAGAACAAACTTCTGCAGTATGGAATCTTTCCTCACTGCAAACTGCCCGGATATACTGGCTCTATGTGAGACCAACCTTGTCTCGTCTATCCCCTCTTCTGATCTCTCGATTCCAAGCTACCTTCTTCTCCTAAGACTCTCTAACCCACATGCACGGCCTTGGGGTCTACGTCAAGGACCATCTCCCTCTGGTCAGAGAGTTGTCTCTCGAATCGCCAGACCAGTCGTACATGTGTCTCCGACTATCTCTTCTCAATGCGGTAAGCTATATCTTCTTCCTTTACCGCTCTCCACCCTCTCAAGACTGTGGGATACTCGATAGCATTTCGGACAGCATAGACAAGGCTCTCTCCCTCTACCCGTTTGCTCACATGTTTGTGTTTGGCGACTTTAACGCCCATCATACCATGTGGCTTAAGAATGCTACTACTGACCACGCAGGCATTCTAACGCTCAATTTTTCAGTCTCAGAACGATATATAAGATACACATAATAAATATTTCGTTCTAGTTCACATAGTTTTATAATCATGTATTGTAAATATAAAACTATTATTATTTTTAATAAGCCATCTAATAAATAAATTATTTTCAATATCTTTATTGTCAATTCTAAAATATAAAGAACACATATAAATCCACTTTCATTCATATGTTGGGTTTTATTGAAATTCAAATCATTTTTTAAAACAATAAACAAAGTCGAGAAAATATATACATTAGCGATGTCAAGGGAATAACCGTCCTTTTGCCATACCGGTTTTTGCGGGGGAGGGGGGTAAAGTACGGAAGTTAAACATTGCTCAAAATTTATTTCGATGTCAAAGTTTGAGGAAGAGAAATAAAAATAAAATGATATCTAGAAAAAAATGAGTATTAAGTTAACGAGTGGATATAATATTTTAAAGTTTAATAATTTTATAATAAAATTATTAAACTTTAAAAGTAAAACTATTTAGAATATGTGGTCAGATAATTTGTTTTCCTTAAGAAAGATAAAATGAAAAGAAATTTTATTCAACTCCCACCACCCAGGGCTTTTGTGTCGAGGGTGATTTCCCTGACTCGAATTTTGTCGATATCTCATAGGCGTACCATTTAAATTTAAAAGAAGAAATTTTCTCGTGGTAGACAGTAAACTGCAGTGATTTTAAAAATAATGGACAAAACTTTAATCGAAATAGTAATAATTGGTTTTATTCACAAGTAAAAAAAAAAAAAAAAATTCAAACCTTAAGCACTAAAACTGTAATAAAAAGTCATCGTGTGTATGTACAATTATTTATCACGTTCGATCTTCCGTACTTAAAAATATGATATCTTTTAGTCAGAAAACATTGCCAAATTCAGTGCTTCGTTATAAATTTGCTGCATGATTTGCATCTAGTGGTCTCCAGAATCATTTTTTTTTTTATTGACTAAAATTGGGTAACTGGTGTTGCTATATCGTTTGCTAAACGAAAAAATACTTTTAAAACTTCGATCCTCGAGATCGTTCGACTTTATACACATTACACATGACTTTCTTTCATTGATTCGAAAAGTTTTGCATTCATATTTTTAACGGAAATCGAATTATAACCCTCAAGTCTGTTACGTTTAAATTGGTGGCGAATCATAAAATCTGTCAGTTGTTAGTTAAGTCTTCTTTCTTTTTCTTTTTTTTTTTAAGTAATTTAAAAAAATTATTATATGAATGAACATATGTTTATTGTCCCACTGGGTTTCCATACGAAAGTGATGGTTCCGATACATGTCGTAGCTGTTTTGTTTTTCTTTCGGGTCTTTATCTGTTTTAGTGAGTGTCTGTTTTATACGCTATCAGTTACCTTATTTAAGCAGATCAGGGTTCAAAGATTGAAAAACCGAAAATGCAGATGGATAATCATTTTAAAATGAAACAGGAAGCACTCATTTTATTTTTGTCACATTCTCATGTGATTCAATCGGCTGAAAAAAATAAAAGAGGACAGTTGTACCCAGTTTTTGTCAAATGATTAGAGTCAAGAATTTTATTTTGTTAAAGTTATTAAAAACAGAATCCTAAAAATTTTAGGATTTTGTTTTTGTTATTTTTTTTTCTTACTAGTCTGTAAAATTTGCCTACAACGGTCTTTCGAGTTTTAATTCTTTGTATCTTCTACGGATTATTAATTAATAATTTATCTTCTCCCCACTAAAAAAACAAAACACTTGGCTTATTTTATTTTTATTTATATCCGATTTTTTTTCCATTCAAAATTAAAAAACAAAAATGCCTGGAGAATTAACTGAAACGGGATCACAATATTCATCTTGGGTAAGTAAAAGAAAAGTTGATAATATTTTGTTAATTTCTGCTTTGAAACGACAATAAAACGAAAATAACCAAAAGGATTTTTTTTAGGTATATGAAGACTCCGTTGCAATTTAGGATATATTTCTTCATCAAAGTGTAAACATTTAACGGTATTGTGAGTTTTTTTTTTTTTTAAATTCATTAACTTAAAGAAAGGGATGGTCATCTGAAAAACGAGCACTTTTTACCCGACTTTTTGAATTTAGAGGAAATTCTTGCTTTATTTTTATTTAAATATTTATTTAATTAATTTTAGATTTTGTGGTAACGTTTTTTTAAAATATTAAGATAAAATTAAAATACTGCAAGTTGAAAATAAAAGAAAATAAACAAACCCTCTACACACTTCATTCAGTCACAGTGTAAAAAAAACTGTATGATCTTTTAATCAAAATTTTAAATCAAAAACGTATCTTTCCTTTTTTTTTATAAACTGTTTATTTTTACAATGAAATATAAATAGTGTTGGAAATATGAATTCAAAGTTCGACAAAATTTTAAAAAAATGAACAAGAAAGAAAGTCTTCTTCATATAACAATGTTTTTTAAATTATTTTTTTTACCATAAATCAAACCTGCCAAATATATTTCATATGAATCTTGCCAAACGTTAAGTAAGTTTCTGAAAAAAAATGTTCTTTTGTTCCTTTTAAAAATTGCATTTATTGTAGTCTTTTTTTCTTAAGAAAATTTTTAGTGGTGACAACACGCAAAAAAAAACTAAAAAAACTACACTACAATTAAAATGAAAATATCAAATTATGACTTGTTGGGTAAATTATTTGTAAAACCCTAGAAAAAAATTAATCCAAAAAATTCTTTTTGCTAAAAGAAAAAAAAAAAAAAAACTTAGTCAGTACAAAAAAGAATTAAAGATGTTTTGAAATTAGTGATTGAAATTTTTTTAATTAATTGATTGATTGAATTAAAAATTTGCCTGAAGTTAGAAGATATTTTTTATTGCTGAATTTTTTTATTTCTTTCTTCGTTAAATTCAGAATGAAAGTCTAAAGACGTCTTCTCTTTCAGACAGAATAATTTTTTTTTTAAATAAAATGTGTAAATTATCCTCAGTTAACTTAAAAAATAATTATTAAAAAATACCCTATTTCTTATAATAACATAAACATTTTGGCAATAAAACTTTGTTTTTATTAAATTTGGGGCTTTTTCATCACGCTACTGTTCTTTCAGCGATATAGTAGAAATAAGTTAGGTTGCAAATATTCAACAAAAACAAATACCAATAAATTTGTTTTTTATTGTTGATAGTATTGCCTCAAATGGCACAAGGCCAAATTTGGGGGAGGGAAAGAGGCCGGTCTTCATCTGTCCTACGTTTCACTTATTCCCTGTGGCATGTTTAACGTCAAAGGAAAAAAGTCACAATTTTAGCTAGAGAAAAAAGTCAAAACTCGGTTTTGCGAGTGACATGTTTTTTGGCACATGAAACCCATTGCAGCAGATTTTAGGACCACGATTGTTACTGTCTGCAATAATATCCATGGCACGAGGTGTAAAAAATTATTTTTCAAAATCCAAGTATTGTTGATTCATAACTGCACTGAATCCTTAAACTTGAATACGGTGTGAATTGTGGTAATCTCGGATCTCAGTGCAGTTATGAATCAACAATACTTGGATTTAAAGACGCAGAGAAATGGTACTATTAGGTTGGTGCAAAAATAATGACGTAAGAATGTCGTTTTTTGACGTATTTTTAAACGTCAAAAAACGACATTACTACGTCATTATTTTTGCACCAACCTAATAACATGGTCTACTCTTGTTTATCTTTTTCCTGTGACTTTTATTTTTTACCTGGATTTATTGTCTCAATTACTGAACCACTCGTCCCATAATGTTCACGTCACCACAATGCCATAGTTTTGTTACACCACCATTCTTTACTACAGTCACAAAAATTAAATGTCTCTATGAAATCCTAACCAGTCCCCATACAATATTTGTCTGTGGGGATGGGATATGAAAATAATATCTATCCTTAATAATGTGTAATTTAATTTACAATATGAAAAAAATATATATTTACAAAAACTAAACAAACTACACAGTAAGTAATACCCCACGCCCAAATTCTAAAATTACTGCATGAATATCATTTCACTAGACGAAAATAATGTGAGACTGAATAAATATGGGAACATTCAAATCAACCAACCATGCACTCAATCAACACTATAATAATTATGAAAGGCACACTGCTTTCACTAGAGTAGTGATATGTCCGTTACCTAATGAAGTGGGGGGGGGGGTTAAACTAAAGAAAAAGAGGCAAAAATAATAGGGGCAGATGAGCATACATACTCTAAAGCAGTGGTTCCCAACCTTTTTTGGCCATGCCCCACATAAGCACCTCTAAAATCCAAATGCCACTCAGCATGACATAATTTTTATTTTCAAAAAGTGAACTCCTATTTACATAGAGGAAGCCTTTTTAAAAGGCCATTAATTTGGTCTAAACAAACTTACAAAGAACATGGATTTCATGAAAGAGAAAAAGAAGAAAAGGACATTGCTAAGGAAGACATTATTAAGAAATTATTAAAAATCAATCAATTCATTAATTTAATTATGAAAGCCATTTCATAGTTGGGATGATGGTAATACACACTCTCTCTCTCTCTCTTTATATATATATATATATATATATATAAACTGATGAGTCCCAAAAATAAGATGAAACGGCACTGTCCAAAGCTTTCTGCATTCTGTTGAGAATTCTTCTAGACTCGATGAATTACTATGATTTGCCTAAATCCCCAAAATTCTATTACTTGTATAGCCTTGCTTGACCCAGCTAATGCTCTGTGATGGAGTGGTTCGGGGAGAAAGGAAAGATGTGGCTCTTGGGGCACGATCATTTGGGTTATGAATACTTGAATGAGTATCACCATGGAATTTGTGAGTAGCGACACTATATCGAGTTTATTCAGTTTCTTCTTCATCACCGAGCCCCATTGGTACAGTTGGTATGATGCTTGCATTGTATCGAAACACTACAGGTTCGAATCTCATTAATGGATGTGCACTGCTGATGAGTCCAAAAATAAGATGAAATGACCATCCAGTACTTTCTTCATTCTCTTGAGGATTCTTGTAGACTCAATGAATTATATATATATATATATATATAATATAAATAGTTATACTCATTTGGAAAAACCTTAGGTATTTTGGCTTGTAATTGAACAATGCCCAAGGGAAAATAAGGGTTAAAAAAAAAAGAAAGAAAGAACTAAGAACATGAAATTGAGGTGAAAAGAATCGTCCAGAATCCACGCTCAAAGAAAAAGAACCTTCAAATGAGTAAAGCAAAAGTAACTACATAAAGTGCTCAATAAGCTAAGCAGAGCAAACCTAAATATGAACTTAAAGAGCCAGGTAAATATGGATTGTCAGGGTTAACTGGTCAAAGAGGTAAAGGTGGAACAGAATATATAGCCTACAACATAAAAACAACCATGACCATATAACTAGCTAAAAAAAAAAAAAAAAAAAAAATCAACCAAGTAAAACAATAACTCAACAAAGCATGGGTTTACGTTTTATTCAATAACGGAACAAAAAAATATATATATATTTATTTATATATATATATATATATATCATTTGTTTTCATTAAGATTTGCTTCAAGCCGGTATGAGCATTCAAAAGAAATAGTAATTTGACCTTGCTAACCAGATGTTTACTCTGTAGCTATATGATAGTTCTGTGTAGGATACAGTTTTGATTCCTAAATAGCAAGAATGCTATTTAACCCATAGCTGGTGGGAGAAGCTATAGATTCATGCCTTTTAGGGCAGTAGACTAGATTGGAATTTGAACACTGCTCACCAATTGAACTTTCTGTGCCAATAGCCCTACCAGCATGTGTATTATTACTACACAAAGGAGAATATTGAAAATAAAGCACAAACTTGGACCTTTGTGCATGCAAAAAAAAAAAAAACAGATTGTCAAAACGAGTTTTTTTTTCCTTGACAAACCTATTATTTGAACTACCTTCATTTCTCAGGAATGTTTATTGTTTTTTAAAAAGCGATGATTAGAATTGTAATAAAACTGAAAACTTACAGGGAAAGTGAACTTATACATTTTTTTTGTTCCTGAGAATTTACAAAAAACAAATTTTAAACACTATTTATAAATTAATGCAATTCAGTATTTATCATTTACCAATGTATAAAGAAATAAATATTCATAAATTTAGAAACATTTACTAAAATATTAAAATATGTGAATCCTAAATTTACCACTGGTTCATTGATCATTTAATTACTTATTATGTGGACTGTGTAATAAGTAGATTATATAGTATGAATTTTTTATTAGTATGATAAAAAAAATTGTATTTCTTTTAAAATATTAAATTCTTCTATGCTGTGTCCCTTCACGTTATTGGTTATCATAGCTCTCCACAACTTCCTTTTCTTCAAAGCTCTAAATAATGTTTGTCTTCTTACATTGACATAGCTAAATTTATATGCCAGTTTGGAAATGTTTTTGCTGATGAATCGTTGGTGATTATAGCCCTCCACAACTTTTCTTCATAGCTCTAAGAAATGTTTGTCTTATCATCCCTCCCAATCCTTACCTGTTCTACTACAAGTTCGTTTGGTAGGTTACTTGCTTTTTCTCTATTCTCTTCTTGTCTTCAATATATCCTGTGAGTGTTTAATTCTCTTACTCTAAGTCCTCTTTCCTTATGAGTTTCAGGAATTTCAATCTGTTCAATTCTGATACTAAAAATAATCATTCTTTTTGCTTCTATTTTCCTTAAACTCTCTTGTTGGTCAACGTCCAATAAAAATCTAAAATAAGTTATGTAAATAAATTACACAATTGACGTAAGTAAATATATACAGCAATTTAGTGTTTACTTGTTTTTGCTGATGAATCATTGGCGATCATAGCTCTCTGCAACTTCCTTTTCTTCATAGCTCTAAATAATGTTTGTCTTCTTACATTGACATAGCTAAATATATATTCCAATTTGGAAAACCTATGTTTTTGCTGATGAATCATTGGTGATCATAGCTTTCTACAACTTCCTTCATATTTCTAAATAAGGTTTGTCTTCTTACATTGATATAGTTAAATATATATGCCAATTTGGAATACTTTTGTTTTGACATGTTTTGTTGATGACTCTGCATCATCTAAAAAATGTATTTTATT
This sequence comes from Acanthosepion lycidas, assembly GCA_963932145.1. NCBI lineage: Eukaryota > Metazoa > Mollusca > Cephalopoda > Sepiida > Sepiidae > Acanthosepion > Acanthosepion lycidas. The sequence goes on from OZ010615.1 coordinate 50,198,063, forward strand.
TCAAAATCTTCATTAGTAAGACATAATCTGATTTATGTTAATCATATAAATATTCATTTTTTTTTTATTTTAACTGTATCATTTTTTCGTTTTTTTTTATATACTGATTTCAACTTGTTTATTTATTTCTATATTCAATTATTTTAAAGTCTTTTATCTTACCCTGTTTTAGCACCAATTTAGTAAGAACAGGTAATAAATGTAAATAGCCTGGTTATGTATTTACCAATTCATCAGATTCTCATCCAAATTTAAATCACAGTCCACAAATTTCAAATTTAACAAAAGTACTTATCATTAGTTCTCATCAATTTAAGATTTTTAAAAGTTTTTGGATTTCTTGATAAAATGTTATCTATCTTCTATATATAAAATTCTGAAACTTTCGTTAGTCTATCCATCTGTCACATGCACTAAAATAGCCATTTCTCGACTGATCAAAATCAAATTTGGGGGAGAACTGCAGCTAAGTGAGGAGGTACAAAGTACACTTAGTTTTTCTAGGGTGTGGAGATTAGTACTATAAATTTTCATTCATTTTTCTGGGAAAAATTAAAAGTTTTATTATTTAATATACAAAATACTCCCACTATTTTAAAAACAATTTAATGAATCAAATTAAATTTACTTATTTAATAAAAATGCAACATTGCCTTTTTGCATATCTTTTCTTTAAGTTTATATATATATATATATATATATATATATATATATTAGAAGAATCTAGTTTCCTGTTTGCCCTGCATTTGTGGGAACAATTCACAAGGCCAAATGTTTCAAAAAGTTGGAATTTGGCTCCAGAAAGAAATATTTATGCATGGCCAGTTGTATGTTGCATGCTCAAGAATAAGAAATCCTAAGAATTTATTTTTCACTATTAAAAAGGAAAGCAGAAAAAAAAATTCTTAAAAAATATTGTTTACCATGAAATCTTATGAAATTAAAGAAATTATTAAACTGCAAAGTAGGGCTTTGTCAAAGTATTTTGCCGAACAAGGCTTATTCAAATTTCATCGATTGTTGTGCAAAATTGAATGAAACGTAGTTTGTAAATCTAGATGAGGTGTTAGAGGTGTTTCAACAATACTAAATACTGTGAGGATGAAAAAATATTAGTTTAGAAAAATTTAGCAAAATTGTGATTAAAAAGTTACAAATTTTATCTTATCATAATTTGAACATAACAACAATTGTTATATAATTAACTTGGATCAACAAGATAATTATTGAATAATGTCATTCATTCATAATTTTTATAGGAGTAGATACCAATTCTTCCTAATGATATCAATTGACTTTATTTATTCTATTTTCAATTAAAATATTAATTTGAAAATGTACTAATTAAAATCTTATTGTAGCATTGTGAAAATATCTTATGCAACATTTGATTACAATGTGGTTGGGTATGTGGCTATAGCTCAGTGGCATTGGTCATCAGAAAATATTTTGCAATAACCAATGCCAATCCTATATCAGACACATTTTTATCACAGTAAGGTACTTAATTTCAACTGTTCCCTAGTTATATGAAATCACTCAAGACTGTTTCATCCTGAAACCCAAAATAATAGAAGTAGATATTTTTGCCTATTATCCAGTTCACACTCCTCGCCTTGTCTTTTGAACAGAAATAGATATTTATCCCTTGTTTCCTGCTTAGGATTGGATTTCCAGTTCCTTCTGAAGTCTTTTTCATTCTCTTTCACTCTCTGTAGCCTCTTGCATCTTAGTGGAATTACTGCCCTGCTTGGGATGAATTGATTAAAAAAAGATAAATTATATATTTTTATATATTCATTTCCTTTTTTTTGATTTGACTTTTTATGGTAATTGTATTTTTCTCTTGGCTTTTTATTTCACTATTACATTGTTCTGTCCATATTTTTGTTTTTTACTGCAATAACAACATAAGATACTCTATAGCATTTTCACAATAACAGACACCTGAAGATGAACAGAGGGTACTTAGTTGAAACTTTATATCTATAAACATCTCTAATAATCAATATGAGAACAATGAATAATTCCTATAAGTCAAGGTATATTGACAATTACTCATATCTAAAAATCAAGAACAAAATTATGAAGTCCTTCATTTTCTATCATTTCTTTCATCTTTCATTATTTAGTTTTTATTTATTTCCTTTTGTGTTGTGCAGTTAATATTATCTCAATGTCTGGATTAGTTATAACAAATTTAGTCCAAGAAATTATTAAGATATCTCTCAAAGGCAAACAAAATTCAGACACAATAGCTACTTTTTTGGCTTACAGTGAAAGGGCTGCAAGGACTTTATATATATATATATATATATATATATATATAGTTTCACAGACTTTTAAATGGAACACTTTATATTTTTATTTTCTTGATTTACCTTTTTATAGTAATTACATGTTTTTTCTCTTTTTCCTTCCTCTTCGTTTCCTTATGTTGTTTTTAATATCTCTGATATTACTTTAATAATAACATTTTGTATAACTAGAAAAATACTTAAATTTACATATTATTTTTTTTGTTTTTCAAGTGCATTATAATTTTAAAAAAAAACAACTTATTAGTTTATCTATGCCACTTGTTATTATCCTGATGTTCAGAACTGATCTTTGTATTTGATTTTTGTAAGTGACCTGACTGTTTTTTTTATATTACTTGTTGGCACAAATTGTTAAATAGATATTAGGCTTGAGTATAAACCATGTGGCAACAGTGAACCCCTAGCAATCTATGATAAGTTTCTCCAAATTTAATTGCAAAATATTTTGCTAATAGGCATTGATTAAAAAAAAATCCTTTTTGCATTTCTAACATCCTCAAAGATGAAGAAAAGACTTGAAGAAGAAATGTGGTCCTACAGAAAGATACTGAAGATATCATGGACTGAACATGTGAGCAACAACAATGTTTTAGAGAAAATGGAAACAAACAAAAACTTATACTTAACTTCAGGAAGAGATTGTTGAAATTTCTAGAGTACATAATGAGGAAAGAGGGCTTTAAAAAATTTGATACTCAAAAGACAGATTGAGGACAAGAAGGATAGAGGAAAACCATGCATAACATACCTGATGGGCTTGATAAAACGAATAGCAGAACAAGGTTTAGAAATAAAGAAAAAACAGAATTTATTTAGTGCTGCAAGAGACAAGAAATTGTGGATAACCATGATCGCCTACATCTTGAGGGGACATGACACATAAAGAAGAATGAAATATAATTTTCATATGATCATCCATTTTTTTTTATTTTTATTTTTATTTTTTCAATTCCATGCTGCTATAAGGTGTAGGCAAGCATGACTCTCTACAGAATCCTGTGAATAAAGTTTTGAGTATAGAACCTAGAAAGGGAACTTGCTTAGCAAAAGACCAGATGAAAGAGCATCTAAATCCGAGGTTGGCAACCTTTTGGAGAGAGCAGTGTCTTGGTGAAGGGCCATGTTATCAAATCTCTATAAAAGGCAGGATGTGTGTGCGTGTAACAAATGCACGGCTACAATTTTTGACAGATTTGCACCAAAATTTACATGCACATGCTCCAAGTTAGCTGGAAGGCCAAGACTGACTTTGCATTTCCCAACTTCCATTGATAATGGAAATAATCGATATTTTCATGCTTCTATGGCAGTTTTCATGTAGTTTGCGACCATTTTGTACTGGCCAGGGTGAGAGCCCATAGCTGGCTGCCACGAATAGGCAGGAAGATTTTATTGGCCAGTGTGAGAGCCAACAGCTGACCGACATGAATGTTAACTAGCATGCAAAAAAATCAATAGCTGCATTCGTCACAAGTGGGAAAAATTTAAATCTGCATGGCACTTTACTCCAATTGGCTCATTCACTTGCTTAAGCTCAATGTTGATTCTGATTCTGCAGAACTGGGTTGGGTGTGAAAAAGTATTTGTTGTTTTTCCAGTTACGAGACCTTTTTTTTTAAAGCTGATCATTTTGTGTTCATTTTGTACAGTTCTTTTTTTGTAACAGATTTAATGTTTAGTATAGAGCTTGGAAAAAATTTGCAGTGTGAGATAGGCAAGAAGTAAGGCATGTAGCAACATCAGCATGGCAACGGGCACTCCTTTAAAGGCAAGGAAAGGCAAAAATATTTTAAGTCAAGTGATAGCGATTGCTGTATGAGTCGTACAATTTTTGAATCAAGCACGGGCAACACCGGGCCATGCTGCTAGTGTACTATAATAAATTGTCTCAACCAGAAGACTGCTTTGATCTGTAGATTTAAAGAAAATCCTTAGTTAATGTTATATTATTTAAACAAGTTTCCATATTTTACTGCAGGAATAACAGGATAACAACTAACACAACAAAAAATGCAAATTCCTTACTACAAACAAAATACAGTTAATTGGCAAATTATTTAATGAGACACTAGTTTTTACTCATTGTTCAATAACTTCTCCATATCAGGCAAAATATTTGTCTATGACGGGAGCAAAACATCATTCAGGTGGCCATCACTGAACCTTGTTCTTGAACTACTCTTGATATATTTCCATTTTTGAAAAAAATTCCATCCTGGGGATGAAAATAAACTACATCCGCATCCTGGATATGACGATAGACTGCGTGCAGCAGTGGAGCCTCTGGTTGGGAGGTTTTGAGGAGCATAGAGCTACCTCTTATTTGCCGGTGTTTCCGGGTTCACTCTGACATGGGGTGGTGGCACACATTGGGGTTCCAGTAAATATTACCAACAATACAATTTTGGGGGGGAAAAAAATATTACCAGCAATAAAAAATTTTGTCGGCATTAAATAAGCCATTGAGTTTGATATGCCGTAAAATAAAACAAACCAAACCAAATCAAACTGAAAAAAGTTATTCACAAGGATATATACTTCCAAATAATGTTACCATCATTTTCACCTTATTCAATAGACTTCAATTCCGCTTGGCAAAATATATTTCTAGTAGAAGTCATCAGTGGATTTGGAATTAAATTTTGATTTTAAAAATTTGTCACATTTGAAGCTGTTTATCTCCAAGTGATATTTTTCTGCCACTTGCTCTGCAAATGAATTAAATAATTAGTGTCCAGGTGTTAAGCTGGCAGACTAAACAAAAATCCTTCACAAGCTGGTACAGGGGCCAGGGGTTGCTGACCCCTGATCTAAGTGATAACCAAATCAGAGAGGAAGCTGGAATGCTCCCTCTCGTACTTGGACAAAAAGAAATGGCAAAGTTGTGTGAAAATGAACATGCAAGAATTTCTTTGGAATTATGCTTCTAAGCTAATGTAACCTTTGTGACTTTGGAAAGATAGTGAAGTGGTTTCTGTTGCCATCTCCACAGTTATGAATTCAGAGATTTCCTTCTCTGACACTGGTTACCACCTAACTCTAAGGAGCCCAATTTATCCTACTATGCAATCCACTGATGATAGGAAAAGGTATGATTCATGCCTTTTCCAAAGGCATTACTGTGAAAGTAAAGGTGATCACCAGCATCGAGGCCATGCTACTGAAGTCCCAGCTACACTTGGCTGGGCACATTTTCAGGGAGAAGAATCATCCCTGCCTAAAATTTTACTGTATGGAAGGTTCTCCACTGGCTATCATGGCAGAGGGGTACAAAATGATTCAAAGATTGCCTGAAAAACTTCTTTGGTGCCTGTCATATAAACCATTACCAATGGTCCACTCTAGCTGAGAACTGTGACACCTGGCTTCTCACCACTAGCCATGCTGTCTGAAAATACCTGCCGGGCCTCTCTCAAGGACAAGAGGCAGAGGTAGAAATACTGCATCGCTATGCCATCGAGCCCAGATCAAACCTTCATCTGCAACTGTGTATGCCTGTCCCACATTGGCCTTATCAACCACAAATGTGCCTGCAATTGACATGAACAGACTCCTTCTTGAACTTCATGAAGCCATGGTGATAATGAGTGTGAAAGTGAACACAACAGACTAACTTGGAATTTGAACCTAGCTCCAGGTTCTGTACTGATATCTGTTATACTACCCACATATCCTTGGTCATCTATTATTCTTCTATGTGTCATGTCTCTTCAGGACATGGGCAATCATGTCTCTCCACAACTTCTTGTCCTTTGTGGCCCTTAATAAAGTTTGTTTTGTAGTTGCAACAATCTATTGTTACATGTACAAAAGAATTCTTTTTTTAATCATCAACAGTAACAATAAAGAAAAGAAAGCTTACATGAAACAATAAAAACAGCAGTGTAGAAGCAACATGAAATCCCTTATTTCTCAATGAGCAATTTGATAAGGACAAATTGTCAGACGATCTAAAAAAAAAACATGACCACAATCTGATGTTAACTGGGGTAAGGAATGGCTTGTTAATTTTAACGCCTCTAAAACAAAAAATCTACCTTTCTGCATTCCATCAGCATGGCTGATGCTAACCTCCAGGAGAGTGACCTATTGCACCTTCTTGGGCTAATATTTTTCATTGACATGAAGTGGAAGGATTACATTGAATCAATTGCTAGGCATGATTTGTATTTTCTATGCTAACAGGTTCTTCTATCTCACTTCTTACTTGTGGAAATTTCTTCCGGCTTCTTTGTTTCCAGTGAACTTTGATTTTCAAAAATTTAAATGCAATGTCAATTATTATCTTCTATCTTCTTAATTCTTGTTCAAGTTCTCTCACCTTAATAATATTTTTTCTTATACTCTATAACACTCAGTAACCCCTTGAGTTTTAGTGGCTTTATTGCCTTGCTTGGGGGTGAAATAATTAAAAGAAATAACACTTCCTATTATCATAACATTGGAATATTTCATTACTAAGAAGGGAGATCAGGTTGTGTGACTGATAAATATGTAAAAACACATTGGGTTTTCTATGATAGAATAGATAGATGAAAACCAGAAATTAAAAAGCTTTTATAAATATATTTAAGTTCATAATAAGTTTTGTAAATTCAATAAAAAACAGTTATGACTATTTTATTCTGGTCATATTTTGAATGTTTTCGCTGTTTTTAGTTTGGTATGTTATTTTAATTATGGCCATCATTGTGTATATGGAGACTGTTAAAATTTCTGGAATGTCTAAACAAAATACTTTATCACTAGTTTCATATGTTAGGATAAAGATCAAAAAGAGTAAATTCATTTGTATCTAATTTTTAATCAAAAGCAAGAAACTTATCTAGTCATTGTATTCACTCTTTTTATGAGTTTTATGGCTTTCATATCAACTTATTATCTTTTGTCTTATATATATATATATATATATTTGTGCAATCAGCAATCCTTCTTTCATGCACGTTTCATTGAATACGACAAACAAGGTGCTTCGATTTAGTGTTTTTTTTATACAATTTCTCATGTGATTGTATATTTTTTTCTCTTCGGAGGATAAATTATATAAAAAATGTCCAATTGTTCTTTCTTTCCGAGCACTTTCAGCTATACATTTAGCCATTTTCAAGGTTGAAATATATTAACTGTTAACAAGAAATAGATTGTTGTATGTATGTATTCGTACAGATATCGTCAAGATATTGTCTCCATGTTCATAGTTGATGTTATTGAGTGTTGGTTCTTTGTTTTTATTAATAAGAATAATTCCTTTATTTTTAGTCTTTTTTTTTTTTTTTTTTTGCATGTAGATGATGTAAGTGAATAAGTGAATGTAATGAATTTGGCTGAAATTCAAACTTGTCTCTCCAATTCCTCAATCCAAGCCGCAGTCCATTACTCCACCTTGCCTCCATTTGAGTATGTGGCTAAGTGGTTAAGACATTTGCTTTCTGACCATGAGACCCGGGTTTGAATCTCACCATGGTGAATTTGTCCAGAAGTTGACTTCTTGATGTTATCGGTCTGAGGGAGGCTATCCCAGCATGTGACACCTTTAGATAGAAAGTGCCTGAAAACCATACCATGGGTTGATCCAAGCATTGCAAGGGAAATTGGGGAGGTGGAACCCTTTGGGGCAACATCAATTGTTGTGCTAGCACAAACTTACAAGTCATCGTGACCAAGGGTTTGAGTGTGCTGGCCCTGTTCAGATAGTTGATTGTGCTCTCTCCCAGAAACTGTAACTAAGGACTGCTTGTCACAGTTGCAGTATAAATCACAGGTGAGCTCTGTGGGCATTGAAAATCACAAATGTGCCTGAGCAGGCATCTGCAAATGGGGATTGGTTAGCTGCCCTAGTAGATGGGCATCCTCGGATAGCCACTTATTTTAGAAATATATATATAATGTATAAACAGAAAATATATTAAATAATTATTGAACTTAATCTATTTCATAATATATCTATATAGATAATGAAATAGATTAAGTTCAATAATTATTTAATATATTTTCTGTTTATACATTATATAATAGATCTTTTCTATGAAATTTCTCAAACATTAAAGCTGGTAAATGTAATTAATACTGTTTATTCAAAAAACAGAATTTAGTTAAATAAATTGTATCTATTTATTAAATAACATATAAACAGAATATATTTATTAAATAATATATAAACAGAATATATATATATATATATATATATATATATATATATATATATATCGAGAGAGAGAGATAGATATATATATAGATAGATATATATGTGTGTGTGTTTAGGCAGCAAATTCTTTTTTAGCCATGTCTGATTGAATAAATTACAGACGTTATGTTTTAACAAAATCCGTTCATACTCACAAATAACCTTTCATGTTTTGATGTTAAAGGATGAGAGAAATGTACTATAGCTGCTTAAATTTATTTTATTTTAATTTTTTAAGTACTTTTGATCTTCTTCCAAGATCATCTTCAAGGGTGCAAGTACTACAAAACTATATGTTGTTCATTAGTACAAGTATTTAGTTGTGCATTGTTATCTATTACCGTAATTTTTCATTATGCTTTTAAATGCAAAACAGTTGCTGAGCATTCATTAGAATGTGAAAAAATGATCCATTATGGAATTTTTTTTTTCCTGTTATAATGTCATGATCATGCGCGCATTAAAGCATGAAAAAACTGTTCCCTTACAGGCATTTCAGAACATTACTGCAGTATTCATACTTGATTCTGTTCAGTACTGGCTTTTTATTTATTTTTTTTTTATATATAAATTGCTTCTAGGATCTGTAATCTGAATTTGTTGTTTTCATGGTGTAGGATGGTTGTGTTGTCGATTAGTATTTTTTATATTGTGAATGTGGACAGGAATGTTGTCGTAGATGTCTTGCAATGGACAAATGGTCAGACATGTTTAATGTAAGCCTTCTTGTTAGTGTATTTGTTGTATACTCAACAGATATATTTGTTTTGTTTTTTTGTCAGAGATACATTCTCCCAATGGACATTTAAATTGGTATATAATGTTGGTTTTACATAATATATCAGTTGGTGGGGAGGAGTTATTGTGAATAATTAAATTGGTTGTATTTTATTTCTTGTAATATATAATTTAATCTATTTTTTTATTAGAATCTATGGAAGATATGTTAGTATGAATAAGATTCTTTCTGATTTTTTCATCTTTTTTGTAGTTAGCATGCATCTGGTTACAATATAGTAGTTTGATATATTTAGGGTCCTTTGAGAAAGCATTATATTATATTTCACCTGTGTTGAGGTTTTTTATATATTGTCTTATTTGTTCATCTACAATGTGGTTTGGGAAGTCATTATTAATGAGTCTGCTTTTATATATATATATATATATATATATATATATATATATATATATATATATATTTGAATAAAAAACAGACCACTTTAGGGTTCCATGTAATAAGTTATTTCATCACAACCCCTTTAACAGGGCTATGGATCATCAGACTTTACTTCCTTATCTTCTCTCTCCCACCTTACTTCGTTAATTTTACATATGCTTGATGAGGTCCATCAAAAACGTGTAAATTTCTTTTCATTTTTCATTTCAACCTTTGGAAGTAAAGTCTGATGATCCATAGCCCTGTTAAAGGGGTTGTGGTGAAATAACTTATTACATGAAACCCTAAAGTGGTCTGTTTTTATTCAAACATATCTGCTCTGAATCTTACATTGAGCTCTCTGGATATCATCCTCCTTGGGTCTACCCATGTGGATTACCTAGTTTTGCATAAACTATATATATATATATATATATATATATATATATATATATATACTTAGCTGTATTGATGTGAGTTTGTGACACTGGGTTTCACAGCCTTGTGACAGGGGTTTGTCTGACGATCGCAAGGGCGTGAAACCCAGGCTCACAAATTCACAACAATACAATAAAGTATGTTAGCTCTAACACTGATATTGAGCATTTTCCAATAAGTATCATCCATATATATATATATATATATATATATAAATCACACACACAGATATATATATATATGATTAGAAGAAAGAGTCCATGTGTGCTTTTTATAGTATGTAAAATAGATAAGTTGGTTAATAAAACAAGGAAAAACAAAAAGGTACCAATATGATCAGTGCGAAAAACATTTATTAAATATTAATTATTAACCACAAAACAGAAATGAAGCATGGAGATTAAGGTTATTGGTTCAGAGTTCAGGCATGCCTGTGTCCTTCATCAGCTGTGTGAGAAATAAACGAAGAAACAGGGAAGATTCAGCATCGGTGGTTTTTGTGACTGGTAACAATCACTCTCCTCAAGTATGTAACTAAAAAGAAGAATTCCAGAATCTCCATGGTCTTTTATTTTAATCACAACATTTATAAACTTTCCCATGCATTAACTAAAGATTTCTAACATATAAAATTAAGCAAGACTATCAGCAGTTTATTTAGTGATAACCCCCTACACACAAGGCAATAACCCCTCAACCTCTTCAAACTTTTAACATGATCAAAAATCTACAACACACCACCACACCAAGGGAATGTCATCTGCAACCAACCCCAGTGCCTGGTCTGCAAACACATCAACACTCAAAACACCTACACATCCCCCAGTACTCACATTGTATTTAGACCACCTGCTGTAAGCTGTGACAGCTCCAATCTCGTATATCTACTCTTCTGCCACAAATGCATGAAGGGGAATTATATGGGAGAAACTGGAACTCACTTCCAGTTACAGTTTAGTAATCACAAGAAGAGCATCAGAGACAACAACAGCAATTTCCCAGTATCCATACACTTCAACCAATGTGGTCATAAAATCGACGATGTCGGGTGCATGCTTTTAACATCTGGGTTCAACAGCCAGGAAGATAGACACAGGTCAGAGTTCAAGTACATCCTAAAAATAAACTCCCACATAAAAGGTCTAAACAGAGATTTGGGTTTACTCAAAGAGTATACCTTCACACAAGGAAACCCATTACCAGCAACACCACACCTTAAGTGAGTAGCCCCCCGCCATTTTTAAATCAAAGTTTCAACAGTCATTTCTCACCTACTATATTTTTCTACTCTGAAACCTATGATTTCGAAAGTTTATGAGGCAGCTAGTGTATATTTACACTTATTACACTTATGCACACAAAGCCTCTATTTTTGTAGATGCCTTTCCCCAAAATAAAAGCTGTTAAATAGTTATTTTGAACCTTGGGTTCTATTCATGTCACTCTCACTGCCAAGTGCACATGCACACACACATACACAACTGGAAAAAATGAATGCAGTATCTCTCTCATTCATACTCAGTAGTTTGCTCTTGAAATCCCGGCTAATTTTCTATAATCAATGTGGCCTTTCACATTTTTCAATTGTGTAAGCCTGATCTACACATCAGTCTAATATCTACTTAGCAGCATGAGCTGACAGCTAACCTCAAAAGCAATAATGTCACAGGAAAATCACAGATACAAAGATAGGTTTAGATCCCAACAATATAAAATGATTTATTTGTTTTATTTTTATGATGTCATTTGCATACAGGCCTGTTTCGCTGTATCACAGCTCATCAGTGTAACTAGACAACTGAATACTTCAAGCCAGGATCAAACCCCAACCGATTTGGTATCAGTCAAAGTTTCTACCCCTGAGACATTGGCACTTCAGCAGAAAGAAAGATGAATTCTAGCGTATTGTTTTTTATGAATGTAAACGAACGCCAGAGAGCCAGAGTACTCTATTCATTAATGAAGAGCGATGCGTTAGTGCTGACAGCTGCTGTCTATAGAATTTGCCTATCTCTCAACAGTGCTCAACCAAAAGATTTTTAAAATACAAATTTGAAAACAATAATTAAAATTATATATGAGTTGGGATCAAATATGGATCAGAATCCAACAGAATGACAGGATAAAGAACAAATAGGAAACATTTATCAATCAAACGCTGAGATTCTGAACCTTTTTCAGCAAACAAATAAAAATATCATGGCAGACTTAGAAAAATTTTTAAAGAGTATTTGTTTAAATGCTATGAAATAAAACCATAGATTAAAAAAATATACACACAAATATGGACTTTATTTCTATGTTTCTATTCAACTATTTGTGCAGCTTATTTAGTGTGAAACATGTGCCTGGTGTTTTTCCATATATATATATATATATATATATATATGCCATGACAATATTTCACAGCACACTTAAGAGGATTGTGCAGCACACGAATATGCTACAGCATGGCAGTTGAGAATCACTTTTATTAAAGCTTCATCAGAGATATGAAGAAAAAAGATGAAAGAGAAAACACATGACACCTGTTTATATATGAGAATCTCATGCAAATTTTGGGTCGCACTAGGACAGTGATATCTTTTGGTATATTGTTCTGTCGTCAACGTTATGAGTATTGACACCAAGTGATGGTCATTCACGTTCTTTTTCATATATTCCTCAGTGTAGAATTTGTCATTTGATTAGGACCCAAAACGTTTGTAAACCAAAAAATTTTCCCCATGAAAATCAATGTAAAATGCATTAATCCATTTCTGAAACCCAGATTATTGCTTACTTAAACTTTTACAACAGTACTTTGAACAAAAGTTCATACATAAAACCAATGAAAATTTTAGTGTCATTATCGCCTTGCTTGGGGTAAATTGATTTAAAAAAAAAAAAAAAAAAAAAAAATGCACAATCTTCAGCTCTCGTATTTATTTGTAAATTTTTGTGTTTTGTGAGGATTTTCACGTTGGTGAATCTTCAATACTCCAGTGCATGAGATGTCAGAAATGCAACATAAAGTGGAAACTCGGTTCATGAGTTTAGTTCGTTTCTAAAGGTTCGTTTGTGACCCAAAATGTTTGTAAACCAAAACTGTTTCCCCATTGATAAGAATCAATGTAAGATAGATTAATTCGTTCCTGGACCCCTGGATGATTGCTTATTCAAACTTTTACAACAGGATTTTGTACACAGGTTCATGCACAAGACCATATGCAATACTAAACAGATAAAATATAGAAAAAACTTTTAATTTTACTGTACCTGTACAGAATTGATGCCATGAGTGAAAGGTGGTGAGGAAGATGGGGAGAGATGTTATTGTTTGGAAGAGGAATATCCCATGTAGTTGTTGGCTGGTGTGTTTGACACTCAAGACACCATTTGTCACCTGAAACATTTTGTTTTAAAAATTTGTTTGTAAACAGATTTGTTTGTAATGAGAGGCCTACGTGATCTGAGGTTCTACTGTATTTCCAACTGCTTGTGGGAACTAGACTCTTTGTTAGTTAAGAAGTCTTTATTTTCTCTCCAATTAGTATACAAAATAAATTAATTTTTTTTTAAATTTCTATTTTCTAACTTACTTTCCTTTACTTTATGGCATGCACGTAATGTTACATTATACTAAGTACCAGGGCCAGTACAAGGGTGTAACCTTCCCCCCCCCCACTGAATTTATGATATGCTCCCCCCCCCACACACACACTCTCTTTTATTTTTAATTTTCATAAGGTAGTATTAATATAAAATAAAAATTTTATTATAACCTAATTATGTACAGTAATAGATCATATGCAATATAGGTGAACAATTCAACTAGAAAAATTGAAGATAAATCCAATGTATCTAAATACAAATTTGAGACATGTCATAACAGATCGTTTCATCTTAAATAAATCAACAATGTTTTGCAGCAACTTGAGATTTTTCTTGTTAAAAAGTTGAATAATTTTAACACATTCAACATTTATGGATAAAAAATAGTGAATTTTATATTGTGTTTTTTGAAGACTTAGCATGAGCAAAATTCATGGAGTTGGATGAAAAAAATTCGAAACTTACGTCAAAATCTGCAAATATTTTCCATCTTTTCATAATTGTCAATTATGCTGTGTTTAATTTGTGATGTATATAAATGTAGGTAAAAAAAAGGAAATGTTGATAAGATAGCAAGGATTACAAAGCACTGCCTGGGGCACTAATAAGGCCTTGCCCAGTCTGGGGGTAGTACGTGCTGCCCTTGCAAGGTACCTCCAAAGAAAGTTTAAAATGAATTTTTAAAATTTTCTTTAAGTTTTAATTTCATGCTAATAGATTAAATTTAATATTTCTAATAAGCAAAATACTTTGCTGCATTTCAAAATTAATTTAAAACTAATTTAAATTGACTGGAATGAGTATTTTTGTTTTAAATTGCTAAAAATTAGCCAGTAATTGGATAAAAACCCAATGGAAAAAATCTCAGTCTCATTAATAAAAGTCTCATATATAAGAAGAAACAAATTTAACATTTAGAATTCAAGGGATTTTTAATTCAAATTTTGATATCAAATTGAGACAATATCCGATACATACAAAAAAAGAATAGTTAAAACAAATGTTTGAGGTGACATCAATTTGTTGACACACAACAAATGACACAGATGACATGAGTCGAGTTTAAAAGATACAATAAAATTTTATTCTTAACAACACATTGTGTGTCTAATGATGGCAAATAATGTGAAAATTAGCAATGAAAATTAACATGCCATTTATATTATATTCAGGAGGTTCTCCAAAGAGAAAACTATATTAGATATAAAAAAAAGAGAAATACTTCTCTGAATGTTTTTCAATGAGGAATCTTGTACCCTTTTTTGTATAAAGAAAGTTTGTGATTTCTTTTTCTTGTTGTAACACTGAAGATTAACCCCACCAGTTGAAAACTTTTCTTTGTAGTAGGAGCAATCAGGTTGTTTCAGTTTTGCTCAGTGCCCATGGGTAGTCTAAATTCTTTTGCATTGTTTTCTTTCTGAACCAGTGCAATCTGAATTCCTGTAGCAGTCTGATGTCAACTCTGAAATAACAATTCCAAGGTTCCCCTTATATAACAGACAGGTAGGCTCCAAACATGTTCCTTGCAATTTGGAGGGAACCCTTTTCATTGGTTAGGAGGTAAAACAAATCTTGCTGTTTAACATCCAATCAGAATGTATCATAGATATTTTTAAAATTTAAAACTTAAGCGAGAGTCCATCACAGTGTCTGCCCAGATTGTTCACAGTGTTGCACAGATTGTTTATCTGTTGAACTCTCTGCCTTGGCAAAGAGGAACTCGGACGAAGCTTTGTCGCAGGGCAAAGTTTCGTCCAGAGAGGTAGACAGTCCCTGAACCCATCTAGGCGGGTTCAAAGGGAATATTTTTGGCCAAGTCTACATGCTCGGAGAAACCCACATTAAACTCGGCCTTGTGCCACATACATTCCTTGTGGTGGGGACTGTTAAATATAACAGTGTCTGCCCATCTCTGAAAGCCTGATTCTTGCTCAAGTAACTTAAATTTCTTATAATGTCATTATTATGCAAATTATTATTATGCAAATTCTCAATTTAATAAATATTCTTAGGCATTTTGCAATTTTTACAGCAACTTAAGAGACAAGACTTATTGAAACAATTTATTTGCATAAAATTTTCTTTGCTTTTTTTTTTTTTTATACAGGTTGGGTTAATTTATATTTTCAACCTTATTGTTGGAACAGGAGCCTTAGCAATGCCAAAGACTTTTTATAGTGCTGGCTGGCTTATGAGTACCGTCTTCCTAATTGTTTTAGCTTTCTTTAGGTAAGTATATATTTTTTACTATTCAACACATTGGCAATCATGACTTGCCCCAACTTCCTTTTCTTTATTATCTACAAGTTGCCTTAACTTCCTGGGAAAGATAGTGGAGCAGTTTCCCATTGCCTTCTCCAGTTTTAAATTCATACTCCTCTTTCTCTTAAACTATTAACTAGAAAGTCCAGTCTAGACTGCTATTTAATCTATAGCTAGAGAGAGTAGGAATTAATGCCTATCTCACAGGCATTTTTACAAAAGTGAAAACAACAGATTAGGCTGCAATTTGAACCCTGTTTACCAGTTACACTTTCCACACCAACAACTTATGCCACCTGCACATCCCCTTCTATTCATTATTAGTAGAAAAAAAACATTGCCTAAATTTTTTTTTCCTCAGATAGCTAAAGGATTAGTACTTACATTGAACAAATTAACCGTCTACTTCGAGTGGCTCTTGGGCCTTGTTCGAGGTGAATGTCATTGTCAAAAAAAAATTACAATAACCCTATCATCCCTTTAAAATATTGTTTTGATCGGAGTTTCCTAAATGCTGCTCACTTTTAAAGTAAAATTTCCCAATTTCTTTTGCAATATGTCAGTTAAGCTTTGTTAGCCGAGTCACATATATACTTCAAAATGGGGATTTGTGTCAGTCACAACATCACTGGAAGAAAAAGGCAGAATATGTTGCAAAATTGAACAAGCAACAAACTCTATTTAAGAGGCAATCATCAATTCATAATACTGCATTGGAAGCAAGTTTTATGGTGGCATACCAAATTTCAAGACGTAAAAAAAATCATTCTCAGATGGCAAGTTAATAAAACAATGTATGATGGATTGCACAAGGTGACCACAAAAGGTAAATTCAAAAACATTTCATTATCGAGGAGGACTGTCATGCGATGCATAGAAATAATCAGTTAAGAGTTGACTCAACAGCTGAGGGATGACAGTAAAGATTTTGTTTGTTATTTGTTAGCAGCAGATGAGAGTAACATCCAAGATACTGCACAGTTACTAATTGTCGTATGTGGAGTGGATGAGAATTTCCATATCACCAAAGAATTTCTTTTATTAGAATCAATGAAAAATACAACCAGTCAAGATTTGTATGAATGTGTGGTCAATGCAAATGAAAAAAAGTGCATTATCATGGGATAGATTGACAAAAATGTTGGCATGGTTAAATTCCTGGAAGATTAGAAAAGACAATTCTAACCAAGTTTTCTTGTCTTTTCACTGCATTTTGCACCAAGAAACTGTGTAAATCTGCACTTAACCTGAAGCATGTGGTAGATCCAGTGGTGAGTGTAGTAAACACTATCAAGACAAGAGCAGTCAATTATAGACAATTCAAATCCCTACTGGAGGGCATGGAGGTTGAGCATTGGGGATGTTCTCTGCCACAACAATGTACAATGACTCTATCATGGCAGTGCTGAAGCAAATCTGGGACTTACAAAAAGAAATTCTACCCTTTCTCTATATGAAAGGGATTGCTTGTGAATTTGTTACAAAAATGGCCTATGATGAGTGGACATATGAACTTATATTAGCAGCTGTTGTTTTTGAAAAGTTGAATGAGCTAAATGTGAAATTGCGTGGAAATAAACTTTTCACTGATGAAATACATAAACATGTCAAATCTTTTCAAGTAAAATTATCTTTGTTTTCACAGCAAGCAAGTGAGGGCAAGTTCACTCATTTTTCATTGTTGGGAAAAGAGAAAGTGCCTGCAAATATGTGCTCAAAAATTAAGGGTTAGTTGTGAAGTTTGGTGAGTTTGAAAGAATGTTTGAGGATTTCAGACAGATTGAACTTAAATTCAGCTTAACTTCTCTTCTTTCTCTGCAGATGAATTACAGATTGAATTGATGGACATTCAATCTGATCATTCATTGAAGGAAATGTTTCACTCCCTACCATTAATAAAGTTTCACAAGTCACTCTCTATTCAAGGCTTTCCATGTTTAAGAAATTTTGCTGCCAGATTATTCTATCTATGGTTCCACTTACATCTGTGAGCAGAGTTTTCCTGCATAAAGATAAGTCCAAGAACAAGTCTATGGTGATAGACACACACTTAAATACAGTGATGAGAGTTTCTACCAGCAACCTTGTACCAGACTTTAAAAGAATTGTAAAGCAGAATTGTGGCTAGAAACATTTTTCCCATTAAATTGGTTGTGCTAGATGATGAAATTGTTTGTTTTTATTAACTATACTGTCTATATGTTGTATTATCTTAGAGTGCACAACCTGATTTTAAAAGATGCAGCCCTTTGACTTTTCATGACCCACTGATGTGGCCTTCGCTCTGAAAAGTTTGCCCATTACTGGTTTAGATCGATTTAACCGCTATACATGATCTTATTTTGTACTAATTCAAACTCCAATATGTTAAAAAAAAAATGTCAGGATATCGCCAAGAAATTCTTGTCTACTGTACTGACAACAACCAGTTCTTGATAATGACTGAGGCAGTCAAAAGTACTTGAACAAAAACTCTATTTAAATTTTCTAGACTTTAATGCACAAAATAGAAGACAAAATAGAACCTTGCTTGATTGTGAAGCAGTCAAACATGTTGGATCAGATAGTGGCTTTTCTTACAAAGTGGGACACAGGTTCAAATCCTGCCAGAGGGTGCATTTTCTTAAGTTTTCTCGAGTACACAGGCCAGTAGACAGAATAAATAACATTTAAAATAAATGGAGAATCTACCAAAAAAATTTTTGAAATTAATAGGAGTAGATAGGTTTGCTTATCATCCAATTCACATTCCTCCATGATGTTTTGAACAGGAGTAGAGGTTTATCTCTTGTTTTCTGTTTAGGATGGGGTTTATGGTTCCTTCTAAACTCTGCTTCAGCTCTGTACTCCTAACTCTTGTCCTTTCCTATGATAATATAACTTCACACAGTAACGCTCTACCTTGAATGGTTATTGAGACTTGTAGTGAGTGAATATTAGTTTACAAAAATACTAATAATTAAAATCTGTCAAATTAAAAAATAACATATATTTGTATAAAATATATAAATCTTCATACTTATATATGCTTGTGTATAATACATTTGAAGGGAAACAAAAAATGTTTTTGCCCTGGCCCAAAACCCTCACCAGAATAAATAAATAAATGGGATGTTTGCTCAGATTTGGGTCAAATTTTTCAGCAACCTTCATATTTAACCTGTTTGAAATGTATTAAAATTTAATTTTTTTTCATCTCATATTTTTTTTATTACTTACCAGTTACTTAACAGTTACTTTTGTTACTGAAGCCATGGGAGTCGCTAATTTCAAGGTGAAAATGACACGGAAGCATTCGGTAAGTAGGAATATTACATTCTTCAGGTTTGTCAGTAATTGCCACTTTTTACAAGAAAAGCATGTTAATTTGTTTGCTTTTTTGTTTTAAACATAAAAGTTAAAAAATTAAAAAAAAAACTTTTTTGTTATTAATCTTTCTGTGGGAGCCACAGTACTGATAAGTATGAAAGGGCCTCGTTTGAATATGTCATCCACAGCAGTGTTTCCCAACTTAAGGCCAAAATGGGCCATGGCAAATTTTAGCTGGGCCACAGAAATTTTACAATTTTTACTGGGCCACAAAATGGAAGCAATTTTTTACACTATAATAATTTTGGGCCACAGAAAAATTCTGGGTTCAAAGTGGGCCATGAGCTAAAAAAAGTTTGGGAACCACTGATCCACAGTACCATAACTTGAGCTAACAGAAAAGAAATCAGAAGCAACACATGGCAATGGGGATAAGGCATTGTTAAAGTGAAAAGGATTTATTTATGCTTTTACATTGGGTGTGGTAGTGTGCAGAAATGGAGCAGAGGGTATCCGTATTGAGAAGGCATCCAATCAAAGAGTGAAGTAAAGATTTAGTTTATATTTAATTTGAATAAAGTGTTTATTTCATGTTTCATCTATTTTTACACATTTAAAATATCTTCCTTTCTCGTATTTCTCAGGGCATATGAGTCGATCAAGGGGTTGGCCCAGGGCATCACCCAACCTTTGTGTGTCACTGATTGGGTGACATGCAAAAATGATCAGTTTGCATTAAGACTCTACTGAATACATAGGAGTCTGTATTACATCATAGTTGTAGAGAAAGATCACTTGAGGAAAATATGCATGTCTATGATCTTTATTGCATAGTACGAGTAAAGACATCCATGATGTAGTGGCCTTGGCTGTTGCTGTTAACATTTGACTTTTCACCTCTGTGATTGTTGGCATTGGGTAGGTGTTTTCAGAGAGTGCCCAGCCAAAATGGACACAGGAAAATGAGCCTTTGGAGTCAAATCGATGGCAATTTATATTGTGTTGGAGTGGATCAGAAACAATTGCATAATGCTGCATGGATATTTTCTGATTGGTCAGGAAATATTTTTATAACTTTTTTATTTATTTATTTTTTTTTTGGGGGGGGGGACTCACATGTTGATGCATGGAGCTGGCCTAAAATTTGGCCAGTTTGTGCCACTTGAATAGTGGTCATTGAGCTGAGCTCTTTCATTTTTTTTTTTTTTTTTGTTGTTGAAAAGTGGCAGTTTTGATAGGTGACAACTATTCTATTACTTCTGAAATAAATAGATTATTGACAAATTCTAAATTATTTCTATCTTTTAAAAAGGTACAATTATGGGACATTTCTAGAAACCTATGAAATCATAGGTAGTACTGCAAAGGCAATCTAGGAAGTCTTTAAAATCTATTCTACCTTCATTTTCCAATATCCCATGATATTGTAATTTTACAATATAATTTTCTTTAATTTACTGTGTAATTTTCTATTATTGCTTGCTGGCTAAAGATGAAATCCTCTTTGTCCATTTTTCTCTACCCAAATGCCAATATAAGATGTCTGTAAACATGAAGAGTCTACTTTCCTCTCTCTCCTTTTATTAAAATATGAAACCTTTCACTTTGTTCAAGGAATGCATTTCATAAAGCCAAACATAAACAAAAAGGAAAACCAAAAACAACACCCCCATCTATTTATTGTTTGAAAATATCTTGCATATTGCAAATAATTCAACTTAATGTTGAATTATTAGAATCAAAACAAAATTTTATTTTCATTTAAAACTAGTAGTACCTTCCAAAACTGCTAACCGAGATATGTGTTGATACAGAAGTTATCTGTTTTATCTATAAACATCTTAATCTATTCTTCAATCAGTTTGGAGCAGGGGTCTCCAAAGTGGTTGATATTGACCCCTAGGGGCCAATAAATGCTTGGTGTGGGGATCAAAATGGTTGAGAAATAAATTGTAAATTACGATTAAAAACTCATTATTTTACAACTTTATATCAATGTTCTTGCTGCTGGTAATCAAACACAACCTCCCCATTAATGATGTTAGTCAATTCAGTAAAAAGGTGTATTTATTTACAATGTGTTTCTAACTATCTATATTATTTATGATGAATTTCTCATTATTTTTATTCAAACAAACATGTCTGCTATAGGAAGAGAAATAGAAATTGAAAAAGCATTAACAAAACGTAAAGCTAAAATGGAACTCTTTTGTCTACATTTCTGAGATGACGTATTGTAACTATTTACACTATTTACATTGTTCAGACTGTTGTCCTCATCTTTATTGCCATATTCACAGTCCATATTTCTGACATGAGGTATTGTAACTATTTACACTATTTACATTGTTCAGACTGTTGTCCTCATCTTTATTGCCATATTCACAGTCCATATTTCTGACATGAGGTATTGTAACTATTTACACTATTTACATTGTTCAGACTGTTGTCCTCATCTTTATTGCCATATTCACAGTCCATATTTCTGACATGAGGTATTGTAACTATTTACACTATTTACATTGTTCAGACTGTTGTCCTCATCTTTATTGCCATATTCACAGTCCATATTTCTGACATGAGGTATTGTAACTATTTACACTATTTACATTGTTCAGACTGTTGTCCTCATCTTTATTGCCATATTCACAGTCCATATTTCTGACATGAGGTATTGTAACTATTTACACTATTTACATTGTTCAGACTGTTGTCCTCATCTTTATTGCCATATTCACAGTCCATATTTCTGACATGAGGTATTGTAACTATTTACACTATTTACATTGTTCAGACTGTTGTCCTCATCTTTATTGCCATATTCACAGTCCATATTTCTGACATGACGTATTGTAACTATTTACACTATTTACATTGTTCAGACTGTTGTCCTCATCTTTATTGCCATATTCACAGTCCATATTTCTGACATGAGGTATTGTAACTATTTACACTATTTACATTGTTCAGACTGTTGTCCTCATCTTTATTGCCATATTCACAGTCCATATTTCTGACATGACGTATTGTAACTATTTACACTATTTACATTGTTCAGACTGTTGTCCTCATCTTTATTGCCATATTCACAGTCCATATTTCTGACATGAGGTATTGTAACTATTTACACTATTTACATTGTTCAGACTGTTGTCCTCATCTTTATTGCCATATTCACAGTCCATATTTCTGACATGAGGTATTGTAACTATTTACACTATTTACATTGTTCAGACTGTTGTCCTCATCTTTATTGCCATATTCACAGTCCATATTTCTGACATGAGGTATTGTAACTATTTACACTATTTACATTGTTCAGACTGTTGTTCTTATCTTTGTCATATTCACGTTTCAACCGTTGCATGCTCCGGCCTTCGTCAGGTAATATACATTGGAATTTTGAACAAAACCCTTTACTTCGTGCACCAGGGTAGATTGTCCTAGTTCCATGTGCTATGCCATTAGGCTTATAAGTTCCAAAAATTCATACACTGATGTCTTCAAGGACACATGACTCAGTGGATAAAAGCATTGATTGAAGTAATCCAGTGACTTGAACCAAAGAGTTGAGAGTTCAATATCTGGCCACAGCAGAGGTGAACAAAAACTTGGAGAGTTGAGTTACTAAAGAGAAATAACTGAAACTGGAATATCTCCTCCCAGGGAATGAAATAAAGGGTTTTGAAATTCCAACATATATCACCTGAAGAAAATTTTCACATAAATTTTTCTTCTAAAATTAAATTGTAATTTTAAATTTTGCATTTAATTTTTTAAATTTTTCTCATAACTTTTTAAACTCCTTCAACATCCTAATTATATCAAATATAATTCTTGCTGTAAAGCTCACCAAATTCACAAAATTAGAAAAGTAAATAATACAAATAATCTTGATAAAACTAGACATAATACAACCTGCCAAATCAATTAAGACTACAATTGAAAAGAATTTCTCCAATCTTAATATCAAATTTGTTACAACTACTTCATAAACTATAAGAGATTTAACCAATACAAAACAAAATAACAACTTGAAGCAAGAATTTACAAAATAGACTTTTAAAATTGTCACAAGAAATACATAGGTAAAACATCTCGGGATTTAAATAAAAGATGACAAACTTAAACCTTTGTGCCCACAAAAAAAATTAGGTGTCAAAAGGACAGTTTTTCTCTTGACACCACTATTATTTTAACTACCTTCACTCCTCGGCAATGTTTATTGTTTTAAAAAGTGAGGATTAGAATTGTAATAAAACCTAAACATATGAAAGTGAATTGATACATTTTCTTTTCGTTCTTGAGAATTGACAATTATTAAAAAGTGGTAGAAAAGAAAGGTTAGCTGGGTTGTACATTAAAACAGTAAAAAATTTTAATTTAAATACAAAGTTAAGTGTCCATATATCTTCAGCAGCTTACAGCCATATCACATTGAAATGCTGGTTCATGTACAATCACTGACATTAAGCAACATTGAGCCTGGTCTGTACCTAGATGGGTGACCGCTTGAGAATATCAAGTGCTGTAAACCTTGGATGTGTAGGTAGCGTAATGGGTAACAGCTCAGAATTGGAAATTGGACTGCTGAGTTCCAATTCCAGTCTGGTTCATTATATTCACTTACATAAAAATACCCTGGGGAAAGATATGAATCTTCTCCTCCCAGCTATGGGTTAATTAGTAAGACTTGTATCACTAGAGCATTATTATCTCAAAAAATTTTCTTACAATCTAAATATATTTTCGGGCTTTAAATAACTTGCAAAAGGTTGATAAACCTGAAAAAACAAATCGGTCAATTATTATCTTGATATAGAATTATAACTGACATTTGTTTCATTTCATTCCCTCCCCTTACAGATTCCGTTAAAAAAAAGATTACATATTCTGAAGTGTCCTTTGACAGGTTGAAATGTGTAACAGGATTTTTCTATTTTGATTTTTAATTAACCACTACATAATGTCAGTCGTTTCCCTTGTGACTTGAGATTTATCTATATATATTTTTTTTTACTTTTGAAGATATTTTTGGCAAAAGTCCGTCGAGCCACAGTAAAAGGGTGGGTTCCCACTGTAAGTGATTGGATCGTGAAATTATGTCTTTTCTTTTTTTCTTTTACCTTTTCCCATGTTTTTTGCAAGTATTGATCTGTTGCAAGATCAACCAACCTAACCTAATGTTACCATCAGAAAGAACCATGTAAGATAGATAATGAATATTTTTTATGACGTTAAAAGGTGTTAAAAACATTTCTATTTCATGTTACAGAATATTATAAGCTGAGCACATTTGCAGAAAAAAAAAAGATTACAGAAAAATAATTGATTTGATAATGGGATATGATAATAACAAAAACAAAATGCGTTCAATTGTCTTTGGTCAGGAATTAAATTAGCACTTTCACTGCTACATTGTGGCCTGGCTGTGCTGGCCCATTTAAAAAAAAATAGGAAATTGTCAATTATCAGAAATCAATTTCTCATGGGTACTGCCATCTTAGTTTCAATTGGATACGCTGCAGTATACTAATAAAAATGTCACAAAACAGGGTCGTCTAGTAAGCTACTATATGCCGCCAAGGGTTTGAAAATAGCACTAAGTGCTAGTTAGTTTATAACACAAATACTAGGGACTGGCATTTCACAGTGTAAAAGATAAGGAAATTGAACATAGAATAGGCTGCACTAGAGGTGGTTTCACCCAACACCGTAAATTGGTACAAAACCAAACTATTAACCTAAAAACTTGAGTTATGTTCTTCAGATTTATATAGATATCATGCATGGCACCAAATTCATTCAGAAATATCTAACCATTCACCTGTATACAACCACTTTTCAGTTCAATGATTAAAAATGGCCTTGAGAGAGTGAAACCTGTAAGTACAAAGAAAGAACTGTACCAAATAACACAAACTATATCACTTGAAGATTTTCAACAGGTGCAACAACTAAAATGGATATGATTTGTAACTCAAAGAGAAAATAATGACATAATCAAGGTGTTGACTTTCCACACTACTTCCAAAAAAAGGTTAGGAAGGAAATTCCCATCAATACTGGAAAGAGCAATAACAACTACTGGACTTGACAAACCTATTTTTCTGAAAAATTATTTTAAGAGAAAGTATAAATTTCAAGTGAAAGCAGTACTGGCTGCTCAGTCAATGAATGTTTCCTTATAAGGAAACAGCTCATATTAACATACCATTGAAAATGCATATATACATTGACAGCAGATAATGTAAGTTTCATGAAGGTATATAACTATCTTCACTGCATAAGTGTTAAACAAATAAAGTAACTTAATATGAGACAGTAAATCTGATGTTTCAGATTAGTATTTATATATATAAGTTACTTTACTCTCTCTCTCTCTCTCTCTCTCTCTCTCTCTCTCTCTCTCTCTATATATATATATATATATATATATATATATATATATATATATATATATATGGTACAGTACCACATTAAATGTAAAAAATGCCTACAGATATTAGAAGCCTTAAACATAAAATCACACAACCCAACTTCAATAAAATTTCTTTCAATCTTGGAACAAACATACTAAATATATTTCCCAGATTATAATAAAATACAAAATTAAAAAAAAAAAACGATGTCACAAATTGATGCATGAAGATAATATACTGGAGGGGTGGAGACAAAATACCCATCAGCATAACCCTTGAAAAATACCAAAGAAAACAATGTTGGTTTTAGCTTTGCAGATGTGATGAAAACACTTAAATTTACAAGGCTCTTATGAGATAGATAAAGTATGGATGACCAAACATGACAAAACTTGATATTATCCATAATAGCAAAAGTATATTTCTAGCATTAAAACATCCTCTAGTGCTGCTAATATGACATTATAAAATGTGTTAGATTTATTACAAATAGAGATATTAACTATAAGTGCTTAGAAAAAGATATGTTGAAAACTAATTTGGAATTAATATTTCTGTTACTATATATAAATAAAGAGGTACCAGGAATGAAAGCTCCTTTAAACAGATCCTGTTCCAGGGTCTTCTCACTCCTGTTGGAGGAACCCCTATCTGACTGACCATGTCTTTAGCGGTGTAGCCATACCCACCACACTTGTCTATATGCAGGTTGGTGAGACTTTTTAACCCAAAGTTAGAAGTTTCAAATTCTGAATCATCCTTCTCCTAGACCAGTTGTCACCCAAGTGAACACAGTCTGTATAGCTTATTAGAACAAATCCAGGGCTTTCTCACTCCTGTTAGAGGAAACCCTCCCTGATTTATCAATTTTTTTTTTTTTTTTTTTTTTTTTTAGGGGTATAGTTGTTCTCACCACACTTGGCCAATTCTGGGTTGGTGAGGTGAAGGTTTTTGAATTTAGAGTTGTCTTTCTCCTTCTCCTACACAGTCTGTCCTGCTATTTATCCATAGCTGGAGTTACAAGAGATGGATTCATACCTTTTCTTAATGTTATTTGCATTCAACAAGAATGTAACAAACTTGACTGGAATTCAAACTTGCTTCTCAAATTCCTCAATCCAGGCTACTTTCCATTACTCCACTATGACTCTCTATAATTTAAAACAAAATTACTAGCATAAATGAATGATAAAGAGGTACCAGGGATGAAAGCTCCTTAGAACAGATCCTGTTCCAAGATCTTCTCACTCCTGTCGGAGGGACCCCTCTGAACCTGTATATATTTAAATATTGAGTGGATAAATTACAGCTAAAATTTTATTGTTTATTGGTAAGGCTATTTGTAGAAGTTTGGATAATGTTTCTTCTTGTGGGGAAATTCCTGATATAATTTCATCATATTTCATTCATTTATTCAGTTAGCACATTTTGCATCACTGTGGTCACCACTCCTCTCAGTTGGGGTTCCTGATTCAAGGTGAAATAGTGCAATGGATTACCAGGGATATTGTAGTAACCCCATCCCTCCTCTCAGAAATTAAAGAGGCAAGACCTACAAGACAGTAGGGGGTTTGAATTCAGAATTTTCCTTCTCCTAGACTGGCTGCCAAACAAGCACCTGCTATTTACTCATAGCTGGGTGAAGAGATAGATTCATTTCATACCTTTCCCAAGGTCATTAGCATGGAATGAACATGGCTGGAATTCGAACTCAGCTCTCTGATTCCTCAATCTCAGCTGCTATCCATTACTCCACCAGGCTTCCATAATTTTATAACTGAGTTAAATCTGACATTTTCCTTTTATAAGAAAAGAATTAAAATGCTTCTTGTGAAAATTGTGTCTCGCTGACATATAAAATTATTGAATAGTAGCCAAATCCCCATTTTAGGAACATTCTCTTAATAATTTAAAAATAATTCAGCAGATGATATATTTTATTTATGCTAAATGAATATTTGACAATTGCCTTAGTTTCAGTCGTTCTATAATGTAGGTCTGAAAAATGGTGCTTTTTTCACAGTCACTAAAATTTCTTGGCCCTTTTCACTAAGATCAAAGTGTACTATCTACTTATCAGCTTAATCTGATTTTCACTCACCACGTCAAAATAGAATAGTCCATTATTTATGAGGTATTGGCAGGGTATAACGGTCGTGCAAACTAATAAAGGAAAGGACAAGCACAATTATAATACAATATTTGATGTGCTTTATTTAAAAAAACAACAACAAAAAATGTGCATACAAAGCAAGCGGGACTTACATGTCCATCTGAAAACGGATGTAAAGATTTGAAGTAATCTGGTCATCTGGATATTAAAAAATGTAAATGGCCCCAGTCACAAAGCAAATATTAGGTTGGTGCAAAAATAATTTCGTTTTCTCACATAGTAACATATGTTAGAAAACGAAATTATTTTTGCACCAACCTAATAGAATCTGTCAGAAAAAAAGAATATGTTTAAAATTGTAATTTTTGATAAATACAGCAATTTGTATATAAATCTCTTAAAGTTAGTTTATTCCAAATGTAATGTCATCTTGTACAAATTCCTGTAATTTTGTCTGTGTGTCCCTACTTTACTGAACCGAACAGTCTGCATTATGAACATGGTGTTCATAGATTCTCTTTGAATGTTCATTTCCAGTTTCTGGTCATCTATAAACAGCAGATATATGTTGAGGACTTGTTTTGAGTATCACCTCTTATATACACAGTATGGACTGAGCTCTGGGACGTCAAAAGAAGTGACAAGAGTATATGGGGAGAGATAAAAGACCACTGTATCAGAGTGGAGAGATTTGGTGGGAGAAAGCAAAATGTGAATCTAACTCACAACCCATCTTGCAGCTGAGCATTGTCAGCTCATGTATTGCAACTGAGCTTTATAAAAGCAGTGATTTTTCAACATTTGGTAAATCACAAAGGGATTGCTCAGTGATAATGAATTCTCTATTCCTTACATTCAATGTTTTTCTAATAGTTAAACAATCACATTTATTCTGAATCATCCACCATTTAATCTGTCGTATATGGTTCTGTTCCTTTGCCTCATTTTTCATCCTAGTCAAGTCTTCAGTTTTGAATCTATCCTTTTTTTTTCTCCAATCAATGACAAATCATAGCTTCTTTTATCCTGACAAAAACCTTTTTTTTATTACATATTGCTTTTATTCCAGAATAATTCCAGGACCCAAGATTAACATCATCTTAGAGACAACAGAACATTAGTTTAAGAAGAATAAGTTTTTCTGGTCTAATACAAAATTTTTAATTAAAATTCTATTATATTTATTCTGAAAGCAACTTGCTTCTTAAAAATTTTTTTACTTCACACCAATAGCTACAGGCTTTTGATAAATGGTGTTTATACACAAGTAGGCACTCACAAACAAAAAAAAAATAGCACAAAACTTAATTGCATCTTTTTTACATTCACTTACGTGCTAATACCCTTGGGAAAGGTATGAATCCTCTTCTCGCACAAGCTATGGATAAATAGCAGGACAGACCAGGTTCTATAGCCTTGGATGGCAACTGGTCCACCGCAGAAAATCAATGGCAACCTACTGTGGGGAAAAAATCTTTGTCAGTCATGTATCAAGAGATACATGATCGCCTAAGCCTGTATTACGCATGACACATAACTAAGTGAAATGAAATCAAAATAATAAAAAATAAACATTGTAGGATTTTAATTCAGATATTTGTATTATTTAATATTTTTGAAATAATGGTTAATGACTCAGATTTTGGAATTGGAGAGCCGAGTTCAAATTCCAGTCAAGTTCATTACATTCACTTACATGCTAATGTAAGTGAATCTATTTCTTCTTCCCCAAGCTATTGGTAAGATAGTATAACAGACTGGTTTCTGTAGCCTTGGTTGTTAACCAGTCAAGGAGAAGGAAACTAAATTCAAAACATCTGCTGCCTTGTAGGTCCTACCTCTTTAGGCAAAGACAAGGAGAAGGTAACTTCAAAAACAAATCCATCTCTGAGAGGAGGTACAAGGTAACTTCAACATCCCTGGTGTAAAATGAACTGGCAAGCTATTGCATTATTCTGTCGTGAATGTCACTATAAACTAGAATTGTTAGATGGAGGAGAGTGTTGACTGCAGCAACAAAAAATGCACTGAATAAAATGAATAATTATTTATCTCTAAATATGAAAATCTAATTGGAAGAACTAATTTTGGCTGCCTCAATCTCATGATGTCTCTCCCATTGTATAAGTATGGAATGAATTGGGTAGAAGAGTTGAAAGAGAAAATCCAAAGAGTAAGCTTTTTTTAGTGCTTGAAGAATGCTTGGTAAAGTCTATCTACTTTTTTTTCCAAAACCTGTCAGAAAGAATGCCAAGAATTTGTCGAGCAGTAATTCAGGCAGGTGGTGGTTTTATTGACAGACATAAAATATGATGCTGTTGTATGATAATTTTTATAGTTAAGTGCTTATTTTTTGTCAAAATAAAAGCACAATAGCTATTAAAATTTTATCTTTTACTTTAAAAATACAAAAATATCTCATTTTAAGGTTTGTTTTTAAAGAAATTCGTAGTGGGCCCCAAACTTTTTGCCTGTAGTGTGTGTGTGTGTATGTATGTATATATATATATATATATATATATATATATATATATATATATATATATATAAATGTGTGTATAGCCTGACTAAAAAAAATATTGGAACTGTTGCTATGTTAATGGAACTAAAGTAGACAGAGTGAAGCCACTTGGCACAGATTAACCTTGAAACTCTGTTGTACATACACACTAAGTTATAATGTTCTCGCTCACTTCCATTGTTTTTAGTAGTGCTTGGAAGGAAAGTATGTAGAATGTGGTCATCTCACCACATCACATAGGTTCCATCAGTCACCATTGCTTGTGCAGCAGTTTTTTTCTAAGCACAACATTCAACAACCACTATATTCCCTAAATCTTGCCCCACTTGTAACTTTTTCTTCTTTTCAAAATCAAGTCCCACTTAAAAGGGACAGTATTTCAAAGAAATCCAAGAGAATGTGACAAGACACCTGCTGGCTATTCCAAGAAAGGAATTCCAGTAATGCTTTCATCAGTGGAAGTGATGCTGGACAAAGTCTGTGCTTTCAGAAGGGGACTACTTCAAAGGAGATTAAATGGCAAAATAATGTGTTCCAGTTGTTTTTTATAGCACCAGTCCTAATTATTAGAACAGACCTGTGTGTGTGTGTGTATATATATATATATATATATATATATATATATATATATATATATATATATATATATATATATATATAGTTATCCAACAAGACTTCTAATACCAAGGTGAAACAAATGAAATGTATAACTAAGAAATGTTTTTGTTTTTTCCAATCTTTGTTTTTAATAAATGCCACCCCGATAAGAAAGGGACACAATTTATTATGTAGAAAATATTTAGAAGGAATTCTGATAAATATCTTCCCATCAAGACATTTTATTATACCACTAACTTTTACAAAATCCATACTTAAAGAATCTAAGATTAATCTTCCTACAACAATAACCAGTGTAGCCTAAGTTTTTTTCACTCTGACATAAAATTTCCCCCAATCAACAACACAAACTTTTAGCAGATGGAAATCAAAATGCCCACTAGATGCAGATACATATGTACACACATTATCAAATGTCTCCTACACAGCTAAAATTATGATACACATACATAGATGAATTATACACACAAACACAATATTATCAAACAAGACACACACATGAGGTTTTCTTAACCAATGAAAAACAAGCTACACAAATATAAAAATCTGAGAATTTTCTTTCCTCCTCAATATTTCATTTTCTATTGACACTTAATTAACAATTCTGATGAATTTTCTTCTATGGTACCTAGACTTTATGAATTTAAGCACAGTATTGTATTGGCAGCAAGTTCTCTTCATTTTGAAGTTGAAATGGCTACATTCAACTGTAAGTTCTATGCTAACAGTTTCTTCTCTCACACTTCTTTATTGTGGAACTCTCTTTCAGCTCCATGCTTCCCAGCCAACTTTGATCTTCAAAAATTTTAATTCAATGTCAATTGTTACCTTCTGTTTTCTTAATTCCTGTTTTTTTAGTTTCAATGACCTGTTTTCTCAATAATTGTTCTCAGTCCTTAATAGTATTTTTTCTCATTACATACCCATGGACATTTTATCTCTCTTTTTTTTTTTTTTTTTTTTTTTTTTTTTAATCCTTTCACCCCCAAGAAAGGCAATAAAGCCATTAAGACACAAGGGCTAACAAAGAGTGAAAGAAACTGAGAAAACATTAAGACATTAAAACTAAAAGACCAGGATGCAAGGAGAAAGATGATGATGATTAACATTGCATTTAAATTTTTGAAGATCAGAATTGACAGGAAACCAAATAGACACAAAGAACCATTAACATAGAACTAAATTAACACTTAGCCATTTCAACAGTAAAAAAGATGAAACCTAGCTTCCAATCAAATACTACAATTAAATTTATAAAGTCGAGATGTTGATTCCAATCTCTGGGAATGACTGCAAAATATTTGCCTCTTCCTATTTTATAGGCAGAAGCACAAAAATACATGCTGGGATTTTTTCATAGCCAATAAAATAAGCCAATTCTCAGTTTCATCTGACTCAGTCCTGGTCTGTCTTGTTTTAAAGTCAGAACACTACGTTTGGTTGTCCAAACTTGCTTTTGTGTATCAACCCCAATTCTTAGTTTGTAAACTTTTTGCCATATTAGTGTTGCTTTGCCTTGCATATATTGTTTGCTTACTTTATATTATTTTTTGCTCTGTTTTTTTTTTTTTTTTTCTTGTTATTGCTTATTGCAGACTTTATCAATTCTGTTTGTTGGACAGTTCTGTTACTTTAGGTTACCAGCCCAAGAATAGACTCTGTTTCAAATGTGATGAATCAAAATATAAACTATGGGAGGTCATTTTTTTGCAAATCCAAATGACAATGAGTACTGTGAAAAGAATGCAAATGCATTTGCTGAATTAATCCAATTTCTCAATGATCAAAGGATATCACTTATTATGAGAGAAGCCCCTAACAATGATAGAAAATTGCTGCAAATTTTGAGAGAGCACAATTTATCAAACATAATAAAATAATTTCCTTGTCTACTGAATTAACCTCCTTTGTAAAGCAAGTGCTGAAGCTATTACTGATTATATCATTAGAGCTGAAGATACAGAAATTTTATTAAAACCCTCCGGGGAGGTAATTGTCAATGGTCTACTAATAGCCATGGTTCTAAAAGGCCTCCCATCAATCCTTTGCAACTGTTATTACTCAGACAATTTATTAATGTTTAGTGAATTTAAAATAGCATTGCAAAGCTTTGAAGAAACTGAAATGAAGATTCAGTTTAATCAAATTAATTGCAAAATCCAGCAATAGTCACCCATGAAATAAAAATAATTGTTTATATGGAAAGTAAGGAGCTATGTACATAAAATTGTCTTTAAATTAAGTGGAGACAGAAGAATTATTGTTGAACTTTTAAAAGGTAAGCTTAAATACTAATGCAGTACTTAAATGCAGCAATCAATTTTGAGTTCTGTAGATTGTTGTTGTATATCACATCTACTTCTCCCTAACTATTGTGATGAGGGCTCAATAAAGAGCCTTCTGCAGGGCCTAGCTTAAATGCCGCCCAATAGGATGGCCTTTAAACTAGTTTAACATTTTTATCTGAAACTAAGAATGTGAAAAGAGTCAATGTGTAAAATTTACTGAAAACTTTAGAAATCCTACAACATCTGATAATTCTTTACTTCCAGTTGAAGGAAATGATGCAACTATTTGCAGAAAAATCCTCAGGGGTTGGGATTGTAGGAGGTAAAATGAATCCACTCATCCATTCGATTGATGGAGGTGTTGGTTTCAACCTATTTGGAAATGACTGCAAAATACTTGCCCATCTCCATTTTATAGGCAGAAGCATACAAATGCATGCTGGGATTTTTTCCTAGCCAATAAAATAGGCCACTTCTCAGTTTCATCTGACTTAGTCCCGGTTTGTCTTGTTTTGAAGTCAGAACACTATGTTAACTTATCTGAACTTTTTTTTTGTGTCAACACCAATTCTTAGTTTGTGAACTTTTTGCCATATTACTGTTGCTTTGCCTTGTATATATTGTTTGCTTGCTTTATATTTATTTTTTGCCCTTTTCTCTTTTTGTTATTGCAAACTTTGTCAATTCTGTTTGTTGGGCAGTTACTTATTTTGCATTTGACTGTGGCTACTCACGCCACACAAGATACAAAAGTAAAACTCATCAGAACAATTACCATGAAAATATTTATAGAAAAGGCAGAAGGGAGCTACGTTATGGTGATGGGAAATTGAAGCCCTTTTGCCAGGTCAGGACCAATGATTATGAAAAATATTTAATAAACTTGTCACTTGATTTTTTTTTTTCTTTCTATTCTTTACAGACCCACAAAAAAGATTTAATAACCTATGAACCTAGTGAAGATTCACCTCTTATTGAAGAAGATGCAAGTATAAATCGAGAAACAGGTAATATATATTATATTAACACAGAATTTCCCAATGTACAATGTTAGGGAAAGTAATGTTTTTGTTTTTTGTTCTCACACTCTCTCATACACAAACAATGATTAAGTACAATGTTGCTTGAATTTCATATAATCTTTTTCATCATTTTTTAAATCATTGGAGATTTTCACTAAGGAAGATTATATGTGTAAAAATGATTTGCTTTTGAAACCATAAACATTCATAATAATTAAAAAAAAAAACTCTGGAGAAAAAATATACATTTTTACGTTTTCAAATGAATAAATTAGAAATGAATCACCTGTAGCAACATATGTTAATTACTCTGTCATCAGTGATAATATACCAAGACTTGATTTTTAATTTAATTTTTTGATCTCTAAAGAAAAGAAATAACTTTTCCTCCCCATTTCTAAGTTATACACTTACACATCTGGTCTTCTGTAATAAAAATAGCTGAGGTACCTACTGTGAAAAATTACCTTGAATCTTTTTAATAGTGCAGCCTGCCTTGTGATCTGCCATAGCGTTTGTGGCCCACTGCCTGAAAAAGGTTGCCTCTGCCTGATATAAATCATGGTAGGGGTCAGTATGGGATGACCATTTTTCCAGCATCTTTAGCAATGGATCATTATTAATATTTTTTTTTTATGAATTCACCCCAACTAAGGTGATAATGCCACTAAGATACAAGGAGCTACTGGAAGTGAGAGAGAATGAAAAGACTTTAGAAGGAACTGGGAGCCCAATCTTAAACAGGGAACAAAGGATAAACCTCTACTCCTGTAAAAAATCAGGGAGGGTTTAAAACTGGGTGATAGTTGAAACTATTGACTCCTATTGAGGAGGAAAAATAAATAATTAGTAAATAAAATTTCAGAGTTCAGGCAGAAACATTAGAAGTATAGAGTTGAAGTAGACTTTAGAAACAACTGGAAAACTAATCCTAAAGAGGAAACAAGAGATAAACCACCACTACTGTTCAAAAGATCAAGGAGGAGTGTGAACTGGGTGACACTGGTTGTAATAGTAACAATGTTTCAGCTGTTTTACCTTCTACCCTTCTTCAGTTGTCTGTTATAGTTTATAAACATCTTGTTATTTCAAAATGTACCCTTTATTTATGGGTAGTTCTCATTATGCTCTGCATACAAGGGGAGAGAACTTATATCAGTTCATAAATTAAGTTTTATAAAAAGGGCTTAAATAAGCTCAGAAAGAAAACATGGTTCAATCAAAACGTACATTCCTTCTCCTCCTGTCATTAACCTATGGAGAATAGATCTACAGGCTCACCATGCAAGGTGCCATTGCTGTGGTTTCTGTAGGGTGGGGTTGTTGGCTCCTGCCCAACCAGTTTTTAATTCAGAGTTATCTTTTCCTAGATTCATAGCTAATCTATCTTACACCTTTATTAATCTTCTATTCCAAGCACTGAATAAGTACTGCCAAATCTGGTCAAGTGTTTCTACTATGTATTTAGAGATTCTTAATAAAATACAAAGAATCTGTTATGTTATCAGTTCTGACCTGCTATCTCAGTTTGTCACTTTGCCACCACTGTAACATAGCCCCGTACTT
Source organism: Acanthosepion lycidas (assembly GCA_963932145.1). NCBI lineage: Eukaryota > Metazoa > Mollusca > Cephalopoda > Sepiida > Sepiidae > Acanthosepion > Acanthosepion lycidas. The sequence goes on from OZ010615.1 coordinate 50,233,877, forward strand.
TCCTGTAGATATTTGTATATCTATCATGCTGTTTTTCCTATCATGCACTTCTGAGGCAACCACATGTTTACACGTTTGGTAGCATCCATTGACATTGGGTGAAGTGCAAATCTGCACTTGTTGGCTAGGAGGTCATCTCTCAGGTCAACCCACCAATGTGTCTGAAGGATACTTGTAACGTCTTCCCTGGTGCCTTTTCTATAAATACTTTCATAGTAATTGGTCTGACAACTTTCCACTATGGTACTCAGAATATGAATTTAATCATAGTACTAGATTGGGGACAAGGTCTCATTATTTTGCAGTTGAAATGGCTAGATGTAACTGTAAGTTCTATGCTAACAGTTTCTTCTCTCAAATTTCTCACTTGTGGGACTCTTTTCTTGCTTTCCTGTTAACTAGGATCTTCAAAAATTTAAATGCAATATCAATTGCCCTCTTCTGTCTTCTTAATTCCTGTTCTTTTGTCATGCTCTCTCTTTAATAATGTTTTTTTTTTTCTCAGATTCTTTTATACTCAGAACTCCTTTGCATCTTAGTTGCTTTATTGCCTTGTTTGGGGTGAAATTATTAAAAAAGTAAGAACAACAGTCAAAAAAAGGTAGATGTTGTTCTGACGAGCTTTCCTCTTTGGTAACTTTACTTAAGTGCAGTACCAGATTGGCAGTTAGGTCTCATAATTTTACTGTTGAAATTGCTAGATGTAACCATAAGATCTATGCTAACAGTTTCTTCTCTCACATTTCTCGCTTGTGGAACACTCTACCAACTACTTGTTTTCCTGTCAATTCTGATTTTCCAAAATTTAATACAATGTCAATTATTATTTTCTTCCTTCTTAATTCCTGTTCTTATCCTTTCTCCATAACGTTTTTTCTCAGATTCTTTCACACTCAGTAATCCCTTACATCTTAGTGGATTTATTGCCTTGCTTGGGATGAAATGATTAGATTATTAGGTTTTGTGTGCCTTATATTGCAGTCACTATTAAATTTATTTGCATTTAACGTTTAAAATAATCTATTACATTTTTTGGCAAAGTTTAACATAGGACATGGTAAAAAAAAGAACTGAGTGGCAAAAATGTTTCTCTATTGACAGCCCTCGGACCATGAACTCCCTTTGTTATTTTTTTTAAATAGCTATTTTTAGAATTTTAATAAAAACTACAACATATGAAGCTGGATTTATACATATTTTTCTAATGAATTGGCTACATAAATGTTAAACACTATTTATCTATTCAAGTGTTTACTTAAAAGATTATCAATTGATATTGGGTGAAATACAAATCTGCACTTGATAGCTAGAAGGTCATAATGTGTGTGTGTGTGCATGTATGTGTTAAATGTTATTTCTCCTTTCCAACATTTTTTTGTCTTACACTTTCTTCATATTCCTTTTTCTTTTTCTCTTTTCGGCTCTGAGTGTCAAAGGTCATGTAACAATATCATTTCTGCTAACACAGACAAAACCTTTTCTTCATTATTTTTTTTCTTTTAGGGCAATTTGTTTTCTTAAATGTTCTGATGTTTTCTTAAGTTAGGGTTATTTTGGGAAATATATAGGTACCTCCAAGGAAAAATGACACTCAAGGTCCAAAATAAAAATCCCACCTAAAACCTTCACTCTAGTTTCAAGCTCAAGCCAATAGATCAAATTTAACACTTCCAACAAGCAAAGAACAAAAAAGAACTCTTGTCTCATTAGATCAATTACAAGTAAGATTCATACTCACTGGTTGCCCCATACTTTTGGCCTTGTGCTACATCTAAGCTACACTTGGAATATTACCACTTCAAAACGAATTCAGACTGATTGAAATGAGTCACTTTTTTTCTTGAAATCACAAAAAATGACTGATCTTAGCCACATTTACAAATCTCTCAGCACAACATAACTTTCCTCACCATATATATATATATATATATATATAAAATTGTATTTATTCATGCTTGTTTGACTGTTTGGTGGTAGTGGGAAGGGAATCTACTTTTGTGTTTGTTTAGGGTGACGCTTTTATATACATAGACACATGTACATACAGGCACACACACACACACACACATATATATATATATGAATAAAAAGACGAGGAAAAAATATTCTTAGGTGACGTGTTTCATCCTCTGATGTACTTTATCAAGCCAAATGTAGGATTTATTCTGTTAGTTAAATTCATTACCTTATGTTTTTGAAGATGTACAGCACATACATACATGATAAATCCTAACAATCTGATCACAATTTAAAGGATATTCAATTATTGAAAATAATATTTCTTGAATACTTTTTACTTTTCTCTTGCCAGATTTTGAATTATGGCACTTTGTGTCCTCCATATGTTTTGACTGACCTTTCAACCACCTTATGAATATTCATGAACATTCTTAAATTTAAAAGCTTGCTCTTATATATAAACACATTAAACAAAATAAATCCTACATTTGCCTTGATAAAGTCCTTCAAAGGAAAAAAAAAAACACATTGGCTAAGAATAGTTTTTCCTCCTCTTTTTATTAATTTTATTCCTTTAAAGATACATTCTATCTGAAAATAATTCTCACACACATCATATATATATATATATATATATATATATATATAAGAAAATAACCAGAGAGCTTCTCGTGTTTGATGACTGGCAATTAAATTTTGTTTATAATTTTAGCTTTGCTTGTGTAATCAGGTCATATGGTTTGAACATCTCAAATTTAATAGTTTAATAAACCAGTTCTTTTTTCTTTTATTGCTTTTCTCTCTAACACTGTGCTATGGTATTATTCAAAAGTGTGAAACAGGAATTTATTACAAGAATCTCAAATGAAGAAAAATTGTGTTTAGATTCAGGACAGCTTTCAACATCAACCTGAGGGCTAGGCCCAGTCTTTACTGAACCCGCCCCTAACCTCTGCCAACCCTTCAAGCCTGATTTGGAGCCATGAGCAGTACATTGTGACCCTTGCTATCTTATCAGCATTTGCTTTTTTTCTACCTACATTTATATACATTAAAAATTAAACTGAGCACAACTGACTACTAAAGGCTATAAAAACTTTTGCAGATTTTGATATCATTCTCGGGTTTTTTTTTCATCCAAATCTGTCAATTTGTTTTGCTCATATGTCTCAAAAAAAAAAAAACAATATGAAATTTACTATTTTTTATCCATAATGTTGAATGTGTTAAAATTATTCAACTTCTTAACAAGAAAAATCTCAAGTTGGTGTTAAAAATTGTCACAAAACATTGTTGATTTATTTTATCTATTATGACAATTTAATTTGTATTTAGATACAGTGTATTTATTTTCAATTTTTCTAGTTGAATTGTTCACCTATATTGCATATGATCTATTATTGTACATTGTTATACAACAAAATTTGTATTATATATGAATACTAGCTTATGAAAATTGAGATGGAGTAGATTTGTTGGGTGGACATGATATACTCTTGCACTGGCCCTGCTGAGGATAAAAACATTTCATGAGATTCTTTATTAGAAATGAAATTACTGAAGCCTGCTCACCAATTGTTACTGCAAAAAACTGCAATGATCAATTGACTCATTTGAATGACACTTTCAAATCACTTGAGACCAAAAGCGTTAATTGTTAAAATTTTTTAATGTCTTCATGTTTAGTATAGAACACAAAATACTTACAAAATGATTTTTTTTTAGTTAATAAAAGATTAGAATAGAAAGGTGTTCATGCCAAGGTGAAAGCAGGTATTTTAAATGCTGATTTTTAAGGCAAGTGTGTATTGGCAATTTAGAAATTGATATAATACTTTCTCTTCATTTCTGACTACACAGATTTATGCTTAACCACATTCAGCTAAATTTAGCAATCATCAAAAAAAGCATATTTTTCACATAACTCTCATTTCAAAAAAATATAATTAGTACATGACACATGTAGATTTTAATGTACTGTGAATCTTATTCATCTACTAGCAGCATGGCCCAGCGTTGCCTGTGCTTGATTCAAAAATCGTACGACTCATACAGTAATTGCTATCACTTGACTTAAAATATTTTTACCTTTCCTTGCCTTTAAAGGAGTGCCCTTTGCCATGCTGATGTTGCTACATGCCTTACTTCTTGCCTATCTCATACTGCAAATTTTTTCTAAACTCTATACTAAACATTAATTCTGTTACGAAAAAAGAACTAAACAAAATGAACAGCTTTAAAAAAGGACTTGTAACTGGAAAAACCGAATGAAAAAAGAATGTTAACAACAAATACTTTTTCACACCCAACCCAGTTCTGCGGAATCAGAATCAACATTGAGTTTAAGCAAGTGAATGAGCCAATTGGAGTAAAGTGCCATGCAGATTTAAATTTTTCCCACTTGTGACGAATGCAGCTATCAATTATTTTTTTTTTTTTTTTTTTTTTTTGCATGCTAGCCTGCTAGTTAACATTCGTGTCAGTCAGCTGTTGGCTCTCACTCTGGCCAATAGAATCTTCCTGCCTATTTGTGGCAGCCAGCTATAGGCTCTCACTCTGGCCAGTAGAAAATGGCCGCAAACTATATGAAAACTGCCGTGGAAGCATGAAAAAATCGATTATTTCCACTATCAATAGGAGTTGGGAAATGCAAAGTCGGTCTTGGCCTTCCCGCTAACTTGGAGCATGTGCATGTAAATTTTGGGGCAAATCCGTTGAAAATTGCAGCTGTGCATTCATTACACACACAAACACACATCTTGCCTTTTATAGATAGAGATTCATTCAGTTTTTTCTTCTATCCTTTCAGAAAATGCATACATGTTTGCTGTTACGGAAAGGACAGAAATGGTAAGTTGATTTCAATTAAAGTGTTGAAAATTTATTCTCTTTACTTCATGATTTTATTTTAATAAGTTGATAATTTTATTTTGTAAAATTTATTTGAATTTATCAAATAAGAAATTCTTACAAATGTTATTGAAATCTTGATTAGAAATTTTTTCAATACTTTCATGAGAATTATCTCTTTCTTGATTAGTAATCTATCACACCAATAATTTTATTCTCACCAGTTTGGTAATAAGCACATCCCATCTCTCCTCTTGCTTGTAACCATCCATTACAATATATTAAAAGTTTTCAGCACTAAAGCTGAATTAGTCAAATAAAGTTTCATAAGCTTCTACTTAGAGTTGTTGCTATATTACCAGTATAATGAAGAAGACTAATTATCAGAAATCACCAGTTTAGAAATTCCAACATGAAGTATTCTCAATTATTATTAGTCATCTATATTTTTTGCTATTTAAAAATAATACTAGTAATAATAGTAACCATAAAAAATTGTTTTTTGGTTGCTGTAAGGTGGACCTGTCTACCTTGTTGAATTTAGTGTAGAGTGAAATTGTCTGCCTAGGTGACAGATGCTAGTGGGGATCTATGTATATCTAGAATTGAAAAGATAGACATTGGTCCAGTTTGCACTTTAGTTCAAAAAGTAGAAATTGGTCCAGTTTACACTAGAGTTGAAAGTTTAATTTACACTGAAGTAAAAAAAGTTATAAAATCATTTCCCTTTACACTGAAATCTAAACAGTAGAAATCAGTTCATTTTATACTGAAGTAAAAAAGGTAGACATTGATCCAAATTACAAAAGAGACAAAAAATAGACATTGATCCAGTTTACATAAGAGTAAAATAAAATGACATTGATCCAGTTTATACCAGAGTCAAAAAATGTAGACATTGATCCAGTTTATACCAGAGTCAAAAAATGTAGACATTGATCCAGTTTATACCAGAGTCAAAAAATGTAGACATTGATCCAGTTTATACCAGAGTCAAAAAATGTAGACATTGATCCAGTTTATACCAAAAAATGTAGACATTGATCCAGTTTATACCAAAAAATGTAGACATTGATCCAGTTTATACCAAAAAATGTAGATATTGATCCAGTTTATACCAAAAAATGTAGATATTGATCCAGTTTATACCAGAGTCAAAAAATGTACAATTGATCCAGTTTATACAAGAATCAAAGAGGTAGATATTTTTAAGATATATCTGTCATTTTCTAAATCAATGAATTATAATTTCTTTAAAAAATAACAATTTTAATATTATAACATGGACTTAATTTTTAAGCTTAAATTCGTGAAAAGTCAAAACTAAAATACTTTAGACATTTTAATGAAAGAAATGAAATATAAAATTTAAGCCACTAAAGAAAATAATCATGTGAGAAAATTCAACCTCCCAAATCTAAGCTTTGAGTGACATATACTTGATTTCTAAAGGCTCTTATCTTCAAAATGATTATGTATCTCACTTCACAGAATTTTCTTTCAGACAAACAATATAGCTTTCATTTCTGTAGGTCAACGACTGATGTGTTGATGGCTATTTCTGAAAAAGTTGTCAAGCTTCAGATAATACTGTTGCTGTAAATATCTGGAATATTTGACATGCTTTGGCTTGCTGGTATTCATCACAAGTTGAAGGGTTATGAGGTTTCTGGCTAACTATTGATTTGATGAAAATTGTCCTGAACAGCACTCTTTTGTTATCACTTGATCTCTAAAAATCTCTCATCCACCCCTTCACTTCCTATTTCTCTTCAGTTAAAGTGTAATAATGCTTAGAAGAATAAACTTCAAAAGGAACTATCTGCTGGTCTATCAAACAGAAACACTTGAAATCAAGATAAAATCCCCTCTTACCTTTTTATGGCTGGGGTTGTTCATAGTATCACACTGATACCTCTTTTGATAATCTCTTAGCAAATCATTCAATTCTGCCTGATCAAAATTTTAAAACTCTGTAGTTAAAACAACTACATAATCCGTATCACTATCACATTTAGGAATATCATCTGGTGTATCAGTATCACTTTCTTCTTTTAGTGAAAGTAGCTATGTAAAAAGGATGACAGGTATTTCAGGTGAATAGATTACGGAACCACATTTGGGTAACTGAATTTCTGCCCAGTTTTCTTTTTATAGCCAAAAAACTTCCCGAGACAAAATTAACAGCTCTCACCATAACATTGGTATGCTAAATGCTAGTCTATCTTTAGTCGTCTTTCTACTGATATAAATGTTCAATACATGCCTCTCACACCTGATGCAAGATCCATGATTTGTCAAGGCAGGTAGGTGATATCTGGGACAACTTCTGCTATGTTGGTCTAGCAGCTCAGCTCTTCCCCCTACCAACTCCCTGCCCATCTACTAATCTCGACATGGTGACTTGCAATACAAATGGATGGCATGGAACCATGTGATATACAAGTCCCTGTTCTGCCAAGGGCAAACCAGAACTTTCTCTGATCCCAAGCCTGACTGTTACTATAGACCTGCATCCGGATATGCCCTATTTCCGGTTTTGTTGCCACTTGATCTCCAAAAATATGTTTACTTTCCATTCCCCTTAGTTAAAGTGGATGCCACTTAGAAGGATGAAGTTCAAAAGGAACCATCTGCTGATCCATCAAAGAGAAATCAAGATAAAACCGCCTCTTCCCTTTCTATATGGTTGTCCATAGTATAACAGATTTACTTATGACAGTTTGCAGAAAGATAGCTGTGTTTATTGCCTTTGTAAGATTCTATTTATTTGCAAATCCTATTTAAACATTATCAATATTTTGACAGGGTCAGATGGCATCAATGTTCTTTAATAAAGGTATGTATTTATTTATTAATTCTAAAACATTGTATCATGTATAGTTTATTCTTTCTTTAACTGACCACTTGAAACTGCAATGTTAACAATATATCTCATCAGCTGCTCCAAGACAATCAGAGTTTTCACTACCATTGTCACTATCTTTGAATTATCTTGAATCACTGTCTGATTTACTCTCAGAGTAAAACAAAGGACAAAGACTTTTTTTAATGAGCTATCCCATCAGCTTCATCAAAATGGTTTTCTTTAGAATATTTTATTCACTTTGTCTCTTTTATTCGCATTATAAATAACTAGAAATACTCATGAAAATATCAGTTTTCCTATTTGAATTTTCTAAAGAATCTTAATTAAGTAAATGATTGAATAAGCTTATGCCAAGTTCTACAACAATAAGATATCCATAGAAATTTCCCTATCACATTGCATTGTTAAATATTTGAGTTTAACAAATTTAACAAAATATTGCAATTACAATAATAAATATGAATGCTGGTCATTATTTCAAGAAGTAAGGGGGTACAAATGAAAAGATTTGAAATTGGCAAGATTTTCCATTTCGCTGAAATAGCTGTTAAACACTTTTATCTTACCCTCTTTCTTCCATTTTCTCATTGAATTCAAACAGTGTATCGGATGTGTTTTTTCGCCTTTTCATACAATCAAAATGGAATAGTCCATTTTTTCTGAAGCATCGGCAGGACGTACTAACTAAGGGAGGGACAAGCAGAATTTTATAATAATTTAAAAAGAGCCATGAAAATTTCAGTTTTCCTGTTTTCATTTTCTGGTGGATCTTAATTCTTCAGTCAACAATAAAATATCCATAGAAAATCCCCTATCACATCATTAAATATTTGAGATTAACAACCATAACAAAATGTATTGCAGTAACAATCATAATATGAATCCTGGTCATTATTTTAAGAAATAAAGAGGTACGAATGAAAAGATTTGAAATTGACATCTTTTTCACTGAAACAGACGTTAAAAACTTCTGTCTTCCCTTCTTTCTTCTCTTCATTTTCTCACTGTAATCAAGTAGTGTCTCTGTATGTCTTTTCCGTTTTTCCACTGTGATCAAAACAGAATAGTCCATTATTTCTGAGGTATTGGCAGGGCGTAATGGTCGTGCAAACTGGGGGAGGGACAAGTAAAAATTTATAAATAATAATATTCTTTGTTTTCTCATCTAAAGAGGATTGAGTAAATGTTTAGACTCAATTAAGCTTTACAATTTCAGTCACAAAACTGAGTCAGTTCACCATAGACACTAAAATGTAACAAAACGGTTAAGTATAAACAACTAACCTTTTTAACCATGTTTTTTGTATAAAATCTTGAACAAACATGGATAAGTATGCCTGCAATAAAAATGAATGTCAAAAGGACAGTTTTTCCCATGACCCTGCTTTTTTTAACAACTCTTTGGCAATATTTGTTTTAAAAAGCAATAATGAGAGTTGGAATAAAACCAAAACATACAATGAAAGTGAATTTATACATTTTCTTTACTCTTGAGAATTGACAACAAGAATGATAAACACTAATTGCTTATTAGATTGTTTATTTACACTATTTATTATATTATTCATTGGAATGATTGGTAAAACATTGGTTAATTGCCAATCAATTCAAACTTTATAAAATGGTAAATAATGATTTCCTTATAGTTGGTTCACATATTTTAATAACTTAGTAAATATTTATGTTATGTCATGTATTTGTTGTCACAAGTACACAATGCAGTCAAGGAAAGATAACTACTTTCCAAGTGAAGAAGTCTTCCCACTTATATATAACCTCCTTTTGCATATCATCACATCTCTTTATACCCTTGGTAGATCTGCTAGTTCTAAGAACCACTCCAGGAGGTGTACTGCTTGTCTCATGGTGATTGCCTAGAGTCTTCTGAATGGGGGATCTCAGTATTACTGGATTTTCTTCACTTGAACCTTCCTTGTGTTCCTCATTATCACTAGACACAGTCATTCTCTCTTCCCCCTTCACTCTCCAATTCTTGGTGATAATCCTGATCCCTCTCTTCTGCAACAGTCTCTTTCTCCGTTTCAATAACTTCTGGACATCTTTGCAATCTAAATTGGACTTCATGAGTTAACACACCCACTCCATTTTTTGTTAATAATGCCGTATTAGATCCATTTTGTACTATAACTTGTTCTTTCTCAGGATTCTAATTCTTATTTCTTTTGTACCATACATTCTCATTTGTTGAGGACATATTTATCGGGGCTCTAATTTACCTTCCCATCAATGCTGAGGGGCTTTGTGTTCTGCCCGCATGGAGGATAGACCTGTAACTTAAAGGCAGTCTTGGTAGATAACTTTTAGATGCTTTTAGTCCCACTTTTATTGTCTGAACCATCCTCTCTGCAATTCCATTTAATTGAGGATGGTATGGGGTATGACCTACATCCAATTCATGTTAACCATGTACACAAGCAAACTCTCGGACATTATTCAACACCAATGTCTTAGGTACTCTGTTCCTCAAAAATACTACTGTACTCTTATCCATGGCTCCTTCTCTTTTGGCCATGAATGAATCTTGGTTTGTTTAAAGTTCTTTATCTTTGCACACTTAGGACATTTGCTGACATAATCCTCCACATCTTGCATATACCCCATCCAACAGGCTTGTAGTTTCAGCCTTAATTTTGTGTTCAATACACCACCATATATGTCACCGTGTACTGCTTTAATAACCTCTTAATCATTTTAGTGGCACAATAAGATCTCTACTACGTATGACTCCTCTTTCAACTGTTAATCTGTGCCTTGCTTCCTTAAAAGTCCTTTCCGCCATAGAACAATTGCTCCATATGTTATTCCATATTCTATTCTGTACTCTTTTCTATATTGGGTCCTGCTCAGTTTCAAACTTGAGCTGCCTGAAGAATAAAACATCTGTCCTCACAACTGTCCTTTGCTTCAACATTCTGGGTATTAAAATCCAATCTTGACAATGTGTCTGTGTGTTGCATGGCATTTCTTTTACTATACATAATGTCGAAATCAAATGCCATAAGCTTAATTGCCTACCTCAAAATTCTGAAGGACGTGACTTTAGACAACTCTTTCCTCAGGTTGAAAATAAATTCTATGGGTCAGACTTTAGTAGAAATTTCTAACCCAGTAACAAATTTCACACTCTTTCAGTACTCCAGACAATCACCAGCATTTCTTTCTCAATGTTCAAATAATTTGTCTCCGCTGCCATCAACTTTCTGGAAAATAAGTGACATAACAGGATGTCACCTCTTGTGATAAGATTGCTGCTATGGCACATTCACTTGCATCAGAAGTCAGTGTGAGTTCATTTGTCAGGTCAAATACCTGAACTACTGGCTTATTCCTAAGTGCTTCCTTTAGCTTTTTGAAGGCCACCTCCTGTCTTTCCGTCCACTGAAATTCATCATTCTTCTTTCTCGAGTTCATAAAATGTTCAGCCATGTCACTATATTGAGATATATATTTATTGTAAAAGTTAGTCAAACCCAAGAATGACTCCAACTCTTTCTTATTTATTTGTGTACTTATTTCTGCTATTTTGCTAATAATTCTGTCATCTAGTGAGATCCTATCTTTAGATATTTAATATCCTAATTATGAAGTTTTCTCGCAATTAAATTTACACTTATCTCAATTAATTGTCATGCCTGCATTACTGAATCTGCTCAGAATCTGTTCCGTTTTATTTTTTAGCTCCTCCTCAGTACAAGTGCCAATACCTATGTCATCCTTTTAGGCAATGATATTTTTACTCCTAAAACTTTCTCGATAGCCTTTTGGAATATATGGCTGAATGTTTTAATTCCAAACAGACGAGTCCACCTTAGAAGACCTATACGAGTGTTTATTATGGTGACTTCTTGACTGTGGTCATCAATTTTAATCTAATTATATACAGATCCCAGATCAAACTTGGCAAAAAATTTAATGCCAGCAATCTTGTGACAGGCTGTTTCAATATTTGGCAATGGGAAGGAGTCTGAACATATCTGGTGATTTACACCAATTTTGTAGTCATCACAAATCCTTAAATCTCCATAGGTTTTGCATATGGCCACAATTGGAGAAGCACACTTGCTACCTCCCTGGCTGACCTTTTCCAATATTCCTTGTTCAATCATTTTACTAAGTTTCGCCATAACCAAAGGCAGAAGGTGAACCGGAATTTTACAAAACTGAAAATATATTGGTTGGCTATTCTCTTTGAGCTGAACACTCACTTTATAATCCTTTAAAAGTTCAATCTCAGGTTCTTCTAATTTCATGCAATTAATTAACTTTGAGGTGTCTATTCTCAGTTCATCAACCCTCAGGAGACCATGATCTTTTATGCACTCCACAACTATGAACACCCCTCAAAGCATACAAGTGTTTTAATAACTGATCCATCAAATTGTTTCAATTGCAGATAGATCCTCCTTAATTTTGGTCTTCCCATTTACTCCCCAAAACTCTTGGGTATTAAGGTTACTTCACTGCCCATATCCACTTGCATGAGTACAGTTATTCCATTTATTTTTACCTTTTCTCTACTCTTATCTCTCGCTTTTACTTCATAAATTTCAGTGTTTCTCATCAGGGGATCTCTCTTCTCTACTTCCACTGTTTTTTTATATTTGCATACTGATTGCAAATGGATTTTGTTGCACTTAAAACACATCTTTCAGAAAGCCGGATATTTATACTTGTTTATCTCGTGTTCTTTGTTGCAAAAATGGTGTTTACGTAAACTCTCCATAGTACTGTATGTCTCCATGTTAGTCTTAGGGGTATTAAATCTCTGAATTAACTTTAGCTGCTGTAAAAATTCAAAACTCATTTCAGTATTCATGTTCTGGATTTGAAGCTGTTCCCAAATTTTGTATTTATTCATGATGTCATATAGTCCTTCAATTAGCTTTCACTGTACTAATTACTCTTCTATAGACATCAGACCTGTACCCAACTTTTCAAATTTATGGTACCTTGATGCTTCTTTTAGCCTGTGAACCTAAATGATTTCATCTGGGTTTTGCCTGATTTCAAGAAACTTCATCCTTTCATCTATGACCAATTTCTTTTTTGGACGTACATTTACTTGTACAATGTTGGTAATATCTTCAAACATCAAATCTTCTAGCATCTTTGGATAGACCATTATGGAGATCTTTTTTACAGCCTTACATCTGGCTGTTTCTAAAAATAAATCCATTATTATATTTACTCATCCTCTGTCCTTGCTGTCACTCAATTTCTTGACTCTTGCCAACAGCACAAAACATCTCATCCACCTCAGGATCCTCTAATGGAGTTAGATATCGAATTAGCAATGCCATGTTCTTCTGTCATGTATTTGTTCTCTCAAGTATGCAGTGTAGTCAAGGAAAGATAACTACCTCCTGAGTGTAGAACTCTTCCCAATTATATACAATCTCATTTGCATATCACCACAGTTTATAAATTTATGAATAAAAAAAAATTTTCACATTTATTTCTTTATAAATCCTTTTCGATGCTTTCCAACTGCTTCATTTGAAAGTAAAAGATTAAATTTTCTAATTCCAGAAAAAAAATATACTGTGGAGTATTTCAAATAGAAATTTGAATGATTTGTAGTCGATGCTTCTGAAAAACCAATCGAAACAGCCATTTTTAACTTCTTTTAGAGAAAATGTAAACAAACTTAATTTCGGTTTTGAAAATCCTGCTAAAATAAGATATACATTTCTGAAACGTTACTTTCGTAAAATTAGCAAATTTAAAGTTAAATTAATCTCTTCTGAAACAAAAATCACTTATAGTATGAAATTATCTAGACAAACATTTCTTGACCCCAGGGATTTGTTTTTTTTTTTTTCATGTCTCCATCGATAATTTGATGGCTGAATGTGTTGACAGGTTTAGTACGGTGCATCAAAAGTGACATAACGTTTTTTTTGCTTCTTATAATAATTTAAAATACTATAAAAATTTCTTACATTATTGAGTTACCTCTATCTCTTTCATTATTTAATTACTAAGATAATGATAAATAATTTTATTAATTATTAATATTACATTAAGTTATTACATTTTTAATTTAATAACTGAGATAATAACTAATAAAATTATTATTATATTAATAATTAAAATATCTCACTGATTTATTAATTGTTTAAATTGATAAATGAGATAATTTTATTATCTCAATTTAATTTTTAATTTAATAACTGAGAGTGAGATAAGACCTTTACATGTCAAGGGGCTTTCCCCAAGGAGAAGACAAGCTTTGAAACACGTGACCTTTTAACCATAATGTCACTTATGAGATATCATACTAGAAAAATATAACATTTTGATGCACAAAAAAAAAAAAAATTTATGGTAAAAAGTTTTGGTAGCATTATTTGTATTAAGCTTTTAATTTTCACTTATTAAATATAGTCTTCGCTTAAAAACTTAATAACTGACCCCACACTCTGCATGAAAGAATTTTAAAACATTTTTTAAAATTAAAGAAAAATGAAAAAAATTAAAAGAAAAATGCAAACAATTTTTGTAAAAATACTTTATTCATTGAAAAAAACTTTTTTCTTCAGATAATAATGTCCTTAATGTATATTAGTTATAAAAGCAAATAAAAGCCTATCTAATTTGAGAATTAGATAGTTTATTGCAGTTTTTATTTTAGGATTTGGAGCAGATTTTTAAAAAGCTGGCAATAGTTGTGAAAAAAAAATTGATTATTTAATTTCTCAAGGAGATTGCTTATAAGTAATATAAAACAATTTGCAAACTCTTTGAAATTCTAGAAAATTTCATTAAATTAATTTATGGTGGGGGTAACAGATGTAAAAAAAAAAAAATATTTTTGCCAAGATTTTCTAAAAATAAAATTTTTTTAAATAAATTCATTCATTTTTGAATAAGTCCTGAAATTTTTATTTAAATTAGACAATTATTTGATTTTTGCAAAAATTTTCAAATTAATGGGTTTCCCCTAAAACTGCTACACTAAAAAAAATGGTGATGACGACAAGTCTTACAGTTAAGAAAAAAAATGAGATTTTTGACCCAAATTTACAACGTGTTAGAAAGAAGAAAAAAATTTTTTGAAATATTTAAAAAATACTTCTTTCCTCTTAATAATAACATAAACATTTTAATGGTGAAACTTTGTTTTTATTAAGTTTTGGACCTTTTATCATTATGCTATACTGATTTTTTAGCGAATTATTGGAGGTACCTATTTTAATTGTATTAGTTTTTAGAATGATGTAAAAATAGAATTATTCTTGTAAATAAACAATCTAATAAATAAATAGTGTTTAATATTTTTCTTAAGAACAAAAAAAATATGTATAAATTCACTTTCATCATGTTTAGGTTTTATTCTAATTCTAATCATTGCTTTTTAAAAACCAACATTGCCAAAGAGTGAAAGTAGTTAAAAAAAAAATAAAATAAAATAAAAGCGTTGTCATGGAAAAAACTATTCTTTTGAAACAGTTTTATTACAGGCATATTGATCCATGTTTACCAAATTTTATTTATTCTGTACCAGTTTTTAAGATTCTATTTATTTATCTCTTTCAGTGGGTGTATCGGCATTTTATTTCTGTATTATTATTTATTTGTATGGAGACTTGGCTATCTATGGTGTGACGGTTCCAAAATCAATTAGAGATATTGCATGGTAAGTTTCTTATTACTTTAAGCCTTATTTTGGGAGTGGGGCTGAGTTTATTACCCAGAATCTGAGGCATCCCCAAAATGGGAAGTGCCAATGGGGCTTGAGCAATTTTTCTATGGTATTATCATTAAGCCCACTTTAAACCTCAACCTTGTGTCATATTTGGTAGCAACATAGGCACACTGAAAAATATCTATATTCAGACTACTATCCTCATCTTTGTTGTTGTTATCACTAAAAAATAGAACTAGACAAGATATCCCTAGGTATGGGAAGTGGAACAAGAACAGTCTATCCCTGTAGATTAAATAAAGGGTTCAGTTCAGAATTCCCTGTAGGTTACCCACATTGATATACACCTGATGAAGGCGATGATCACGGCGACTCAAAACATTAGTATAACAACAAAGATGAGAACAATAGTTCAAATCTAAATAGTGTAAATAATGATAACTATCCATCACAGAAATTAGTGAAATTAATGTCAACCAGCCTAAATTATCAAAAGACTTATTCACATTATTTCATGCTGATTATTTTCCTTATCTTTGTTGTTGTTGCAACATTTTGGATATTGTACTGTCTACCCATGCTGGTCAATCGAAGTAACCTACAGGGAATTTTGAATTGAACCCTTTATTTAATCTACAAGAGTAGATTGTACTTGTTCTACTGTCTATGTCTAGGGATATTGTTGTGGCCTTGTTAGGGCCAGAATTAAAGACATAATAGAGGAATTGAGCTAAACAAACATTAGCAGAAACAGTAATACAAACAAATATATTAAAAAAACAGTAATACAAACAAGAGTGTTACAGCAAGAATGTTTGGTCCGACTGACAGATCTGACTGCTGGAAACTTCTCTCTCCAAAATGCAGTACCTGCTCCTATTTATAGCTGAGAGAGTCCATGCATGCATGGGTAAATTACCATAACGGATATCTAATCTAGTTCTTATTTAGTATTGGTCAGTTATTACTCACCCCTTTCTCACTTTACCCAAGTACACACCTCTTGAATTTGGTGACATTACTTTTGAGTTCAATCCCTGGACTGGGTGAAATCAAGACTGATTAACACTGGTGGCACTAATAACAATTATTTTTTTTACAATGCTATTCACCCTGTACAAGGCCCAAGGGTAAATCAAGGTAGAGGATTACAGACTAAGAGGTACAGCTTATGCAGATATGTGAAGATAACCTGTTCAAGTCTAGGGTTTACTGTCAAGATTGTAGTGATTGGGGAAGCAACCTCTTGGCAAGCAGTTCCACAAGGCAGTGGTTCGTAGGAAGAATCTGCTCCAGTGGAACTTACATCTCATCAAAAGAATATGAAGAGAATGAAGGTGGTTTGATATAATGTGCATAGCATGGCAGGTCTTAGCTATGAAGGTTAGGACGGGTGGAACTAAGGTGTGTAGTTCATGTGAACACTCACCATGGAAATAGCGATAGAGCAGAGATGAAAAATAATTTGTCAGCCACAAGAATGCAGAGGCGCTTTTGGTCTCTATCAAGAGTAGAAAGTGAAGATCAGGCATATCCTGTCCATATATGGCAGCAGTATCTTAGGTCTGATCTGTAAACGTAGAGGATAGCAGGAGAAGTCAGGTACTTACTAGAGCAGTACAGAGAACTAACAATTTTTCAGCCTCTTTCGCAATGGATTGTATTTACAAAGTCCTAATAGGTACTCAAGGCACTGGGCTTCCCTGAGGGAATGCCTGTTTTTCCCAACTGATGCAATGTCACTAGTTTGGGTATTGAATGTGACCAGCCATTTTTCCCTCCACTGAACTGTTAGTTTGTTTTTTGTTTTTGTTTTTTTTTGTTTCTTTTAGCAAATCACCCCAAGCAGGGTGGGAGTGCCACTAGCACACAAGGGGTTACAGAGGATAAAAAACAAGAGTAAAGAGGTGTATTTACGGAAAGGATATAGAGGAGGATGGGGAACAATTTCAGAATGTCGGATGTTGATTGAATATTTGAAGATTATAGTCATCAGGGAGAGCTCGGTCAGAGGAGAGATCAGTTGGAAAGCTTTAGTCCCCCTTGGGTTTTGCAGGTGCATCCGTATACCATTATATCATCAGCATAGATATTCACAAATGATCAGAGTATACTCTTGGGCAGATCTTTTATGCAAAGTAGAAAGAGGGTTGAACTGAGAAGTGGCCCTTGGGGGACATCTGGGTTGATCACTTGAGATCCAGTGCAGTGATGATACAGCATCACTGGCCAGGGGACTTCATAGACTGAAGTCAATGGCCAGGGCGAAGGATTCCCCTGATGGAATCAATGGCCAGAGCGGAGGATTCCCCTGATGGAATCAATGGCCAGGGCGGAGGATTCACCTGATGGAATCAATGGCCAGGGCGGAGGATTCCCCTGATGGAATCAGTGGCCAGGGCGGAGGATTCCCCTGATGGAATCAGTCGCCAGGGCGGAGGATTCACCTGATGGAATCAGTGGCCAGGGCGGAGGATTCCCCTGATGGAATCGGTGGCCAGGGCGGAGGATTCCCCTGATGGAATCGGTGGCCAGGGCGGAGGATTCCCCTGATGGAATCAGTGGCCAGGGCGGAGGATTCCCCTGATGGAATCAATGGTCACATGTCCATGACCAAAGCGAGCATTCAAATTGTAGAATATTAGCTGTGGTTTGACCTGGAGAGGGAGAGGCTCCATCAAGACAAACTATGCATGAATGAATACCTATTCAGCTCTCAACCCAGATATCTTTAAGGAACTGGCCAGGTGCTCAGTTACCCAGTGATGCTGTGTCCACACCCAGTCATGGGACTGATGATGATGTATTTGAATATTGAACATCTTTGATTAATTTTTAAATAATTTTTTTTGTTCCCATTTCAGTACATACCAACTCAACAATGAAACCAAATGTAACCGGACACTGAAAGATTATGATCCATGTTGGCCAAGTTTAAATCTTAATCGATGGCATTCCTATCAAATATTTATTGTAAGTTACTTAATTCCTGCATCTTTTGAAAACTAACATCTTACTATTTTAAAAACAGGCATTTTTTTTCATTATATTGTCTACATCTGAGTTTCAAATAGACACTGTGATTGGAATAAAAGGGGTGGCTGGATTTTTTTTATAATTTTCAATAATGAGATACTTTGATTTTAGGATAGCTTAAATTAAGTAATAGGAAGAAATTTCCTGAATATTTGTTAAAAAGGGTAATTAGTGACTTTCTCCACTACAAGATGGGAGTCTGCTAAGCCCATCTACAAGATGGTGGTAATCTTGTATGCAAGATGCCAGTCGGTGAAGCTTGGCTACAAGATGGCAGTCAGATAAGCTCATCTGTAAGATAGCAGTTTGCTAATCTCAGCTTCAAGATGATGGTCATCTAATCTTGGCTGCAAGATGGCAGTCTGATAATCTCGGATGCCAATTAGGTTTTGAGTAAACTACACTTCACTTTCTCCCACCAACTCTCACCATCTGAAGGAGTGGTCTTTTATCTCCTCCCCCCCTGCATACTTTTGTCACTGCTTTTGACGTCTCAGTCCATACTGTGTATATAAGAGGTGATACTCAATACTAGTCCTCAACATATATCCACTGTTTATAGATGACCAGAGACTGGAAATGAACATTCAAAGAGAATCTATGAACACCATGTTCATGATGCAGACTGTTCGGTTCAGTAAAGTAGGGACACACAGACAAAATTACAGAAATTTATACAAGATGACATTACATTTGGAATAAACTAACTTTAAGAGTTTTACATACAAATTGCTGTATTTATCAAAAATCACAATTTTAAACCTGTTCTTTTTCTTCTGACAGATTCTATTTGCTTTGTGCCTGGGGCCATTTACATTTTTTAACATCCAGAAGACTGGATTACTTCAAATCTTTACATCTGTTTTCAGATGGACATGTAAGTACCTTTTGCTTTGTATGCACATTTTCTGTTGTTTTTTTTTGTTTTTTTAAATAAAACACATCAAATATTGTATTATAATTGTGCTTGTCCTTCCCTTTATTAGTTTGCACGACCGTTATACCCTGCCAATACCTCATAAATAATGGACTATTCTATTTTGATCATGTTAAAAGGGAAAAGAAACTACTTGGTTTCAGTGAGAAATCAAAGGAAGATAGAAGTGGTGAGTGAGAATCAGATTAAGCTGAAAAGTACAGATTCTATCTTAGCCAAAAGGCCAAATAGCAATGACAACTGCAATAAAAGTGTCATTTTACAGACACTCACTATCAAATGAAAGAAACCGAATAAGGCAAGCATCAAAAAACAATTACCATAAAATAACATCATTTGCTAAATTATTATTAAGAGATTTATTTGTAAGATGGGGACTTGGCTAGAAAGAAAGGGAAAATAGAAGTGTTAACGTTTTCTTCAAATAACTCATAAATAAATGACTATTCCATTTTGATTGCATAGAAAAACAAGACGTACACTTGAAAGAAGGGAAGATAGAATTGTTTAATGTCTCCTTCCAATATGTCATAAATAATTGACTATTATTCCACGAGGATGTGTTCTCGACTATTAATACTGTATTATTCTTCCGAATGAATTACTACTACTTTTTATATATGTATCGACTTATCCATTTCGCAATACAACACTTTTACATTAGGACTATTGTCTTTGTTGTTGTTATCACAATGCTTCAGGTGTTGTGCTCTACGGCCTTTATCAGATGTGTATATCGATCCACGTAACTTCAGACTGAACCCTTTATTTGACCTACAGGGGAAGATTGTTCTTGTTCTCCTGCCCATTTCTCAGGATATCTCATTTAGTTCTTATTTTTAGTTGCCTCCACCATGTTATAAACCATAACATATAAAGGGTGTTTCATTAAGAAGGATTATATATAAGGGTGTTTCATTAAGACAGATCAAAGTCAGCAGTATATAAATCAGTGTTATTGGTGAAAATTTATTTATTTTTTTATGGGATCATGTTATTTGAGTCATGGCAATTATGTGTGAAAAATAATAGCACCTAAATGTCTGCCAAGTCTGAAAGAAAAAAAAATAATCATTAGACTTAATTCACATTTAAAATCAGTCCAGATTATTGGAACACCCTTTATTTAGCAAAGTTCTCTCACAAACAAAATACGTATAATTTTCTTGGAAACTTTCTTTTCTAGATTTTATTATATTTATTTACCATTTAACTTTATTTGATTGTTTTTTTTTTGTTTTTTTGCAGCATTTATCATCATGATAGTTCTTGCCCTACTTCGTTTGTCCAAAGGTGAAGGGAAAGGAAAACCTGCTACTGCTGATTTTACTGAAATTCCCAGTCTGTTTGGAGTGTGCGTCTATTCGTTTATGTGTCACCATTCTCTACCCTCGTTAGTGACACCGATCAAAAATAAATCACATATTTTTCATCTCTTTACCGGCGACTATATCCTTGCTTTAATTTTCTATGCATTGTTATCATTCACGGGCATTTTTGCTTTCCAACATATTGAAGATGTTTATACACTGAACTTTCTTCCAACTCCATGCGAGAATTCCAAAACTGCAATCACTAACATCAAATTTATTGAGTATTTTCTCGTGCTGTTCCCCGTTTTCACTCTCAGTTCCAACTTTCCAATTATTGCAGTCACTCTTCGTAATAATTTAAAAACGCTCTTCTTTAACAAAAACCGTCCGTTTTCTTGGTTTGTTGACAGAATTGTCTTCCCCTTCCTGGCTTTACTTCCACCACTAAGCATTGCACTGGTTACAGACAGAGTTGACTTTTTAGTCGGTATAACAGGTTCTTATGCTGGTGCCGCTATACAATACATTATTCCGTCAATGTTGGTGTATTATGCCAGAAAAGATGTTTTGCTGATAAATAACCAAATGCCAGAGAAACAAAAGTCTTATTTTAGACACCAAATATGGATATGGATTGTGATGGTTTGGTCTGGAATAAGTCTTATTGTTGTCACTGTCAACCATATAATTACAAAAAAATAATTTTATAAAAAAGAAATTTATGAAAACATATTTTGCAATTAAAATCTATAATTATTTATCCTCCGTTTTATTGATTTCTCATAAAAACATTTAATTTCATCTTTTTAATTAAATCAAAAAACTTTGTCAATGCCACTGAAACTGAATTCATAGGCTTCAACCTGCAAGGCTCAATACAAACTGTCTCGGGTGAATCAATCAAATCTGTTGAATCTTTTACTTACCTAGAAAGTGAGATAAATTCTACAGAAAAAGATATAAATCATTATCGCCCAAAAAATTCTTATATATAATCTAAAAATATTTTATGGCTTTAAACAACCTACAAAAAGTTATTTAAAACCTTAAAAAACAAATCAATTTATCTTACCTTCAATGTGTCCTGTGAGTGTCAATTTTTCCAAGCCTCCTTTCTTTATTATGTGTCTATGAAATTCAAACCCTTTCAATAATAGAAAGGACTTCAGAAAAGATGCCATAATTTTTGACAGAATGCTTAAAATGCTATTAATAAAATATTCTATTGGGCATAAATTGAGGGATCACCTTTCTATTGTTATTAAGTCATGAAATTATTAACTTGAATTTGACCGAGCTATCACTGCAGACACCATTACCAATGCCACATTTTTCCTCCATCTAGAAAATACTGGCAACAATGTTGGACTATATGTCAATGCCTCTAAAATTGAATTCATAGGTTTCAACCAGAAAGGCTCAATGCAAACTGTCTCAGGTAAATGAAAAAAATCTGTCAAATTTTTTACATACCTAGGAAGCGAAATGATTCTACTATGTAAAAAATTCTCAAAGCTAAAGCCTAGTTTACCTTGAATAAAATGGATGTAATCTAGAAATACGATCTGCCAGACAACCTCAAGCAGAGATTCTTTTGAGCGACTGTAGAGGTTGTCTTAATTGCCTGGACATTAATTGAAACCCTGGAGTCTAAGCTTGATGGGACCTACACTTGAATGCTGAGAAACAACATACATTTAAATCACAACTCTATGGACCCATCCCTGATATTTCTACAAACTTGCACGAACACAGAATGCATTTTGCAGGATACTGCTGACGAGCAAAACAAGACATCATGAGTGATCTACTGGTCTGGACACTTAGCCATGGAGCAAGACAGATTGATCACCCAGCAGCTACCTACATTGACACAGAATGCCTCCCTAATGACATTGTGACCTTGATACAGGACCAAGATGGTTGGCATGATATAGACTCCTGAATGTCTGAGCTAACTCAACCAAATAAAAAAATAGAAAAAAGTTGTTTCTACTGTCTCTATAAAGCTGAAAGCATAATAGTATCTCAGTCCCATAATAATTGTTACTTTTGCATATATATTTTATACACTAAATGTAACAGAAAAATCACATCACTTCCAATAGTAGCAATAACTAAAACGGGTAGTATATGTAACGAGAAAGAACAATAATGTCATAATTAAGATGTTACTTTACATACTGTTATACTCCACTTCAAATTAGATCTCTTTCCGATTCATTTTACATGTTGACTGAATTTGAACGCTAAGAAAGCAAAACTAAAAAAAAATTCGTCCTCTGCACACCTGCTCCGAGTATCACATCCAGCTCACAAAACAAATCCCCTCAAAAAAAGATATAAAATATAATGTAAAAGGAGCTAATCAATGACAAACGTTGCTGCCAAAGAAAAAAACATGAAAAAATAGTTATGATCCACCCTATCTGCTTTTGAGAACACTGCCAATGATGCTGTTAGCAGACTTGTGATGAACAGGCAAGCTGTCAACATCACCACCAGTGACCTTGGTGAACCAAACCAACATACGCCAAGGCCTACCAACTCTACTCTTCCTCCAAGTTGCTTTCTTTACCCACAAAGAGACATTCCACTGATATCCTCTGTATCGTCAATACAAAGAATTTTATATTAACAATTCTTGTCTCCTTCTCTTTTTGCCTTACTGGCAGTACTTGTTCTTTCATTTGTTCTCTTGTAATACCGTACACAAGTTTATAGCACTACCTTAGACTTGGCAGAAAACTCCCATCAATGCTAGAAATTAGCAATAACAGTAGTGAATCCTATTCTTTTGAAGAATATTTTTAAGAGAAAGATTTTATAAATTATAAATTTCAACCAACAGTAACATTAACTGTTTGGTCAATGAATGCCAAATGTTTCCTAACTAGAAACAGTTAATTTCATTATTACTGTTAGGGAACAGAGATAGTATTAGACAAGATGCAGCAGAAATACCTCCCACATAATGGTAAGATATTAGATAAGACATCATTGCATCGATAGTTTTACTATTGATGCAATAGTTACAAGGATCATTCAAAAAGAACTAAACATTTTTGTTGTGGTAACATGCTACCACTTCTTATAAAATTAGAAAAAGTAATTCAGATTTCAATCTTAATTTCTGTGCAGGTGAGAGGTGTACTACAAATCTAAAAATGTTCAAGACAGAGACCTGAGCGGTCATAAAGTATCTGCAAAAAAAATGTATGACACCCAAGGAAATCCATGAAGACATGGTGCAAACATTTGCTGATGACACTTCTTATGCAACTACAAAGAAGTTGGCTGCGGAATTTAAGCGGGGCTGGGACAGCACACAAGATGACCCTCGGTCAAGTCATTCAAAAACGTCAACAACTTAGGAACAAGTTGATGCCATTCACTGTATGGTTTTGGATAACAGACATCTTACTGTCCAGCAGATAGCTAACTCCATAGGCATTAGTTCTGATTCAGTTCATATTGTTTTGACTGAGATCTTGGGGATGAGCAAGCTGTCTGCAAGATGGGCCCCAAGAATGCTGAAACCAAAGCAGAAGATGAAAAGGGTTGACATTTCCAGGACACTTATGACTTGTTTCCAGGATGAACCTGAAAATTTCCATCACAGATTAGTAACTCAAGATGAAACCTAGGTTTACCACTTCGAATGTGAATCAAAGATTCATAGCAAACAGTGGAAAGACTTTGGTTCTCCACATCGGAAGAAGTTCAATCAGGCAGCATCAGTTGGCAAGGTGACAGTTTCTGTTTTTTGGCGATTCTAAAGGCATATTCATGATAGATTACCAGAAAAAGAGAAAAACTATTAACAAACATTACTATACGTAAGAATTATGATAACTGAAGGAAACAATCAAGTTGAAATGCAGAAGGAAGCTGAGGGCAGGTGTGCTCTTGCTCCAGGATAACACATCCGTTCAGACTCCTCAGATTGCAGAAGCTGAATCAACCAACTGTAGCTTTGAATTGCTACCCCACCCCACTTACTTGCTGGACATAGCTCCATCTGAGTTCTTCTTGTTTCCTAAACTCAAATCCCACCTGTGTGATTGCCATTTTGGAAACAATGATGAGATCTTATGTGCTGCGGAGGAGGTTTTGGAGAACCAGGATGACACCTTCTTCTGTGATGAGGTTGCAATACTTAAGCATTGATGGACCAAGTGCACTGATGTCAAGGGAGATGATATTGAAAAATAATGAAAAACTCATTTCTCCAACACCTTTTGGATGAGGCTTAGAGATACAACCCTCATATGTAGAAGGTATATTTGGGAGGTATTTCTGCTGCACTCTGTATTATATCCCAACTAGTTTTTCATCTGCATTTTTTTTTTTTTTTTTTGGACTAATTACCTCCCTTGCCTTACAAAGGCAAGGGAGGTAATTAGTCTGTGAGTCTTCTAGTAAAATCACGAAAAGAGTCATATTGCTAATAATTGTAAGAACTTAACAAATAAAGTTTTATTTTTAACATCAGTAAATGACTATTTTAAAGTTATATTATCAAATGGAATAATTTGGTTCTTATTATTGAGCTTTTTAGCCATCTATTTCAGGTTCTCTTTTGGCAAATATCCTGCTGTTGAAAAGTTTTATGAAAGATCAACTCTAATCTGTAACTCATGAGATTAGAGTTGATCTTCAATAAAACTTATCAACAGTTAGGTATTTATTTACACTATTTACATTGTTGTCCTCATCTTTGTTGCCATATTCACAAAGAAATGGCATTACAATCTATGTCATTAAAGCCAATCCTAAAGCTGAGATACGTAGAGGACACCTTCATACACTGGCCACACCAGGAAGAGGTCTAGCTACATTCTGGACCATGTGAACTCAATAAGATCATCAATACAGTTCACAACAGAGAAAGAAAACAATAAATTTGCCTTCCTGGATGTACTAATATCCTGAACAGAGCATGGGTTCAAGACATCTGTATACCACAAGCAAACATTTACCGGACAATACCTCAACTTAAAGTCCCACCACCCATACAGTGTAAAGAAAGGGATTGTCCGCTGCCTATAACATTGGTCAAAAGTCCTAAGTGGCAACTCAGAGACATGTGAACAAGAAATGGTCAATATAACCCTACAACATAACAACTATCCTGGGTACATGACAGCAGCTCCGACGAAGTGGGATAGAATGGTACTAGAGGATAATAACACTCAGAAAACAGTCTGTCTACCTTATGTAAAGGGATTATTTGAAAAAATACAGAAGATCTGTGTTCCATATAACATCAGGATGACCTTCAAAAGTGGTTCAACACTTTACAGATACTTTTTCCGAGTAAGACCCCTCCCCAGAAAAGAACATGACTAAGAACTGTGTACACCATCCCGTGCAACTGTGGTAAGAAATATAAGGGAGAAACAGGCCACCCCCTTAAGGTAAGACTGCAAGAACTTTGTAAAGCAGTACTAAAAGGAGAAATAGAAAAATCAGGCATAGCTGACCAGATATAGAGGGCAAAGGGAGATTGCTGCTCCCTGTGGGTGGAGGTTAAAATAATAGACAGAAAACATCACTGGAAAATATGTAAACTTAAGGAATCAGCACATATGCTAGGCCACAAAAATCTAAGCTGGCCAAGCTTAGAAATGAATACAATATGGGCACCAGTAATACGGAGTGCTAGATAAAAGCAATAATAACAAAAATTGCAATATGAGCTCTGGTAAAAAAAAATGATTTTTGAGACATTAAGTTTAAAGTCCCAAAACTTCATACAGTGATGTCCTCCAGTATCTTGCCTCAAAGAATTGTGAGTTCAATACCTGGCTTCTGCAGTGGTGAACAAAGACTTGGAGAGTTGACTTTATAGTAAAGCTTGTAGCATATCCAATTGATATTGCATCATGGCAACTCATCATTCCACTGGAAGATTTTTAATTTTGGCTTGCAGTAGTTCACTGCTGTAATCAGAACTTCAAAGAAAAATGTAGATTATGGTAATGGATAGTGGCTCAGATTGAGGAGGCAGGGAGCCGAGTTCAAGTTCCAGTCAGGGTCATTACAGTCACTTAAGTACAAATATCCTTGTGAAAGGTGTGAATCCATCTCTTCTTCCTTTAGCTATGTGTGAATGGTGGTGCAAACTGAGCTGTTTGAGTGGCAACTCATCTAGGAGAAGGACAACTCTGAATTCCAAAATAGTATTTAGCCCTGGCAAGGTACATACTATGCAGCTAATAAAAGAATTGTGAAGTTTACAATGTCTCTGATTACATTGATTGTATGGTCAACAATTATCTAGCATAATGGAGAAGACGGGCTCCATAGCTAAGTATTCACCCAGTGTGGTGGTGACATGGTCTCATTGAAGTGGGTGGGGTGAGGCTTCCTAGACTGAAGTCAATAGCTAAGGTGGAGGCTTTCCCAGATGGAATCAACAGCCATATATATCTGATCAAGACGAGCCATCAGGCTGTGGTTTGACCTGGCAAGGGCTGGCCTCTACTAGGACTACTTGCCCAAGACATGCTATACATGAATAAGTGCCTCTCCAACTTTCAACCCCAATATATGGAAGGAATTAATTCAAAATCTCCAACTATGGGTAAATAGAAGCACAGACTTGGGTGGCAACCAGTCTAGGAGAAGGACAACTCTGTAATACCATATGTAGCTCTGGTGAAGCATATACTATACAGCTAATGAAAGAATCATGGTGTTTACAATGACTCTATGATCCTGACTAGTCATTTCAGGTTCCTCACTCCTCTCCAAAAAATGTACTACTTTTTCGTAACTAGGTTTTCATTACTGTTTTATTTATATTTACGTGATTAAATTTGATTGTTCTTAAATGTTTTTAAAAAATAAATTTATGTGAAAAGTCTATTTAAATTTAAGAATTATAACGATTTTTTTTTTTTTTTTTTTTAAAGATAACTGCAAAATTCGTTCATATGGATGCCTGTTCAGAAATATCTAAACTCTTAGCTGTATATAACCGCTTCCTAAGATCACTTGTGAAAAAAAGCTTTGAGTGAGTAAATGCAGAGGTTTTACTGCAGTCTCTATCTATTTAATAGTGTTGAATTTTTCCTGATAATTTTACTTGCTTAGTCACTGATATAGAGACTATCTCACTTCTTGGCTATTGTGACATGTGAGGGCTTCCTTATTTTGATTGATTCAGCAGCAGCAGCAATGTAATAAATAGTAGGGTACAACTGGAAGTTCTAAAACTCATAAAAAGGCTGAGCGAGCCCTATTCAGCCTTTTTTTTGTGGCTGCTACCTTCCAGGTCTAGCTTGAAGGGCTAATCACAACCCTTATTGCAGAAGACACATGGCCTGTCCTGGCAGCTTGACACTCAGATATCCTATTCCTCATTCTAGAAATACAAATAAAGTGTGGGTGGTTTTTAATTTTCAAAATTTTAATAATCATACCTTCTCTTCATCTATGACACATCATATCTTGGTCGATTCTAGGTCAGCCTGGTCATCAGTGACCAAATGATCTGACCCTTACCACACGCTATCTATACCAGATGTCTTTGTCCTGAGTGTTGTTAGACAATGAGTTGATTGCATAGTCAATCCTACACTATTTGATACTGTCACAAGTCAATGACCACTAGTCACTGTCTGCCTCAGTCCACACCTTGCTCTGCCCATGTTCTGTTTTTTAATCACAGAGCTGATAGGGATTGATTATCATCAGTAACTGTAGCACTGATTTGAACCACAGTGAGCTGTGATATGATGGGGAAAAAATAAGAGAGACAAAATAAAAAATGAAAAAAATTCTTCCGGTTAATTTCTATTTTGTTTATATAGTTCTTGATATAACAAAAATTAACCCTTTCCACTAAAATCTCTTTAGTGACATTTTGTCTATCAGTGCTAATTCTTTGAAAAGGGATCAAAGTTAGGGATTTTCTTGGCAGCAAGTCACATGAATCTCAGTACCACCGTTGTCTGCCCTACACCAGTGTCTCTCATTTCTCTCTTTGCCTGTCTGCCTGGTCAATTAAGCACTCTGCTTATACAGTGTAACCCAGATATAAGAGAGACTTTCTCTGGTCCCAAATTAGAGCCATACTTACCTAAACAAAATAGATGAAACCCAGATATAAGAGACTTCTTCTCCAGTCCCTACAACTCTCTTATATCTGGGTTACACTGTATTAGCTTTGACTAAAGACCACAATGCGGGCTGACAGTGTTTGTGAATCTATATTGATTTGAACAAGAATTCTTTGTTGTCTGATTTGCAATATTAATTATCTCTCCTCCTTCTTCCTGGTAATGGTTGCAGGTATTGGCCTGCCCATACAACTCATTCCTTCTTTTATTTATGCCTTGCACCATTACTTCCAAATGTGTGTAGATAATTCCTCTGTCTCTCTTAGTATCTCATCTAAGCCCACCACCTCAGCTGTCTTTTTGACAAATCTGATTTTTAAACTGTGTAGGTGAAAAGGCAGTCTTGACTTTTAGTCATTAATTGCAATTACCTTTAATTTTCTACAACAAATTTTTCTCAGTCCCTGATCTTGTTATACAATCAGAAATTTACTAGCTGTCTTTTTTTGACCCACTAATAGCAGTATTTGTCTTCATATCTTGTTCACTTAATTGTACTTATGAACCTTACATGTTTGTTTCTTATCTCAAAAAAACTTATTTCTCGATTTCTTTACATTTCCATTCTTTGAGAGACAGGCATAAATCAGTTTCTTGTTTCTACCTTCATCTTCAAAATTGCCAAATATTATATCTAAATTGGCTTCTTCTTCCATCTAGCAATTATGAGATATGTTTTCTGAGCATCCATTTTAGTAAACGGACATAAATCAATTTCTCCATTTCTGCTTCTGTTTCCAAAATTTTCAACTGACTTTGAATGTACCTACTCTATTCCTCCTTAGACTTTGTGGGTTTAAATTTTCCAGATGGTCCTTTCATAATATCTTTTTCCAAAACCAATGAAGTCATTCTTTTCAGGTCTGTCTTTTCTTCCCTCTTTCAGTTTGTTATTCCGTAGCGTTAACCCTTTTCATTTATGCCAGTTCATATTCTAAATTAATCGTTTCCTTTTACCAGTGTCACATAGTGTCACACATCTATTAAAGAGGCAAGAGTAATTTTGAAGCATGAAAGCTACTATGTTAATCAGGTTGATTTAGTAGCATATACCCCTCTATGCCCAATTGGTGTTATTGGATTCAGTTATGAAAAAGAAATATGGTCAGTCACATCCGGCTGGTCTACCTGGAAAGGGTTCAGATGTCACAAACTTTTTAAACTATTTATTTTCATGTTACCTGAAATGTAAATTTTATATTCGTTATCACAAAATAAATGAACTAGATGAGATATCCCTAGACATTAGCAGTGGAACAAGGTCTTCCCTGTTGATTAAATAAAAGGGCCCAGTTCAGAATTCCCTGTAGGTTACCCAGATTGATATACACATAATGAAGCCTGGAGGGTACACCACCTGAAATATTGTGATAACAACAACAAAGATGAGGACAATAAAATGGGAATAAAAAGTTTAAACTTTATCACACTGTATGTGACTACAGTTGCACTACAAAATGTTTATGAAAGAGACTCTGATTCCTGAATTTTAATTTCATAGTTGTGTTGTCATATCCAGCTATGGCAACAAAAAACAACTTTGAAATTAACAATAAAGGATATTGTAATTGAGAGACATCGCCAAAGAATGCATTGGAAAGGGAAGTAATGAAGAGAGCTAGAGGTTAATAGGAGTAAATAGGTTTGCCTATCATCTGGTTCACATTACTCCCTCGTGTTTTGAACAGGAGTAGAGTTTTATCACTTGTTTCTGGTTTATGAATGGGTTTCCAGTTCCTTCAAAACTCTTTCCATTTTCTTTCTCTCCCAGTCGCCCTTTGTGTCTTAGTGGCATTATTGCCTTGCTTGGAATGAATTGATTAAAAGGAAGGGAAAAAAAAATTAACTTTTCTTTTTTGTACCATTTTATTCAGACATATTTGGAAATTCTGTCTGCAAAATAACTTAAGACATATCCAGTCTATATTCTTCAAGATGAACAAGACTGACATGTTTTGTGCTTTATAAAACAACAGATACTGGCTTTTATGTATTATCAAGATTTCCTAATAAATGTAAACTGTGATAATTTTGATGCCATTCAATTCTTAAAGCTGTAGTTTTATGTGATAAGTACTGACAACAAAAATTAGATTCATAGCTTTTACCTATTTTTGAGTATTTAGTTTTAAAGATCATCTGAAAACAAATGTACAGACATTCCTAATTTATACAAGTTTTTGCTTACAAATTGTCTTCAAAATGTGACTATTTCAAGAATAAATCCAAATAAATTTAATATTTTTTTGTATTAGATACACTGAATGGAAAATATATTTAAACCAGAATTCTAATTATGAATCACCACAAGCAAAATATGCAATTTTTTTTTTTTTAACTGTAGTTAAGTAATAAACTGTATAAAAAACTTGTAAAAGATTACAAAAATGGCTACTCAGTGAATAAGATTTGTTAGATCATAATTAATAAAAGCAAAAAATAGGTAAAGGTCTATATAACACCATACCACCATATATAAATAGCTAAAGCTCTATATAACACAATACCACCATATATAAATAGCTAAAGCTCTATATAACACCATACCACCATATATACATAGCTAAAGCTCTATATAACACCATACCACCATATATACATAGCTAAAGCTCTATATAACACCATACCACCATATACAAATAGCTAAAGGTCTATATAACACCATACCACCATATATAAATAGCTAAAGCTCTATATAACACCATACCACCATATATAAATAGGTAAATGTCTATATAACACCATACCACCATATATAAATAGCTAAAGCTCTATATAACACCATAATACTGCCAGTCACAAATTATAAGACAAAATATTTTAAATTTGCATTGTTTATTACAAATCACACTAAAACTAATGCACTGTATAACATACTACATCATAATATAACTAAGTTATTCAGTATAATTTCCCTTTGAAGTAAATGAAGGTCTTATTTTGATGTCACAATGATTTAGTAATGTGTTTGTGTCATGCATCTTGTCTATATACAATTTGTAAAGCTTCAGGAAATTTTAAATTTTATAAGTTTGTGCCATAAGGCTTTCACTGATCATCAGAATTAAATTCCAATGCTATAATTTTGAACCTAAACTTAATTTTTAAACTTGTCTCCTCAAAAAATGGTAACAATTTGATAAAAAATATTTTGTGTTGTTATTTATGATGATGTCAAACCCCAACTTTCAATTTGAATGCAATACAACGATTCCAAAATCAACTTGCCCTATTGCCGTAAGAGTCAAATGAAAGTTGTAAATCTCTGCATATTTAAATAAAGAGTTTACTTTATTTTTCTATTCTTTTATTTCTGGTATAAATACTCATGTGTTCACTTTTTTTTTTTTGTATTTTTCTTGCAATCAAATAAATTTCACATTTAAAAGTGTCATTTTTTTTTTTTTTTTTTTTTTTTATTGCATCATTCTTTAAAATGTTTACTCTTTTTTGTCTCCAGGATTTGAACTGGACAGTTTTCTCAAATGGAACAAAGGCTTTTGGCATTCTTTGATGACCACTTGTCATACCAGTTTAATGTGGGAAGGATTATTGTGTCACTTCAAAGAAAAACACTCTAAGTCACTAATCTACCCAACACTTTTTCTGTGCTGGGTAGGTCACATAGTTTACATGCCAGACCACCGGGCTACCAAACCGTGCTACTGCAAACTCAATCATAGCAAACACTCCTGAGCCTAGAAGAATTACTACAAATGCCGAAAGTTACACTGAAGGCTTTTTAACATCAACCATGATGAGTGGGAGGAAACAGAAGAATGGTAATGAATTAGCCATTTCCTTGTGAGGAAACATTTGGCATTCATTGATTGAACAGCCAGTCCTACTTGAGTTTTGCTTTTCTTTATTCCCTGGCCACCAGGATGAGATCAAAGTGTAGTATCTGTTCTCATCTATAATATTGATATTAGCTAGTTTCATTGACTGAACAGCCAGTGCTCTTCAAGTTACATTTTTCTTCACTCTCTGGCCATCAGGCTGAGATCAAAGTGTCGTATTTGTTCTCTTTGTAATGGTGTTATATAGGAATAAAGTGTCATTGCCAACACTGTAGTTTGAACACAGATCACCAGAGAGAAAACTCAGACAATCCCATTTTGAATAGCTAGATCATGTGATGGTAATAGAAATCTATATATGGAAATTGGCATGGTGTCTAATTGATCACTATTTCTATTCTCTATTACTATACGGATCACTATTTCTATTCTATGCTATTCACTATACTATTTCTCTCTACTGATCACAATACAGATTACTATTCAGATCACTATTTGGTGGTTACTATTCAAGCGAGTATTATCAAGCAAGTACTATTAGTGCAAGTAGTGTTCAACAGCGTTAATATAGTTGTATCTGCAATGAACATTATGAAAGTGACAATGAGTATTCATTGACATTACAAAAGTGCAATGAGTGTTTGTTGATATCACAAAAAATGGTAATAGTAATATTAGCCGTTTCCTTATAAAGAAACATTTGGCAATCATTGATAGAGCAGCCATTACAACTTGAGTTAGGCTTTTCTTCACACCATGGCCATCAGACTGAGATCAAAGTGTAGTATCTGTTCTCCCCATTTCCAATGGTAATATTATTAGGTTGGTGCAAAAATAATTTCGTTTTTTCACATAGTAACATATGTTAGAAAACGAAATTATTTTTGCACCAACCTAATATAAAGCCATTTCCTTATATGGAAACATTCAGTATTCATTGACCAAACAGCGCTACTAAAGTTATGCTTTTCCTTGGCCAGCTGGCTGAGATCAAAGTGTAATACCTGCCTTCAGGCAGACAAACTACATTTTTATCTCTCAGTTGTGTTTCTGCTCAAATGTGATTCAAGGAACATTCCCTGGTCGTTGGGCTGAGATCAAACTGTAGTATCTGTTCTCCTCATTTCTAATAATAATGGTAATATTAGCCATTTTCTTATAAGGACACCTTTAGCATTCAATGACCAAGCAGACAATGCTACTCAAGTTATGCTTTACATGTCTCCGTGGTTATAGGACTGAGAACAAAGTGTAGTATCTGTTCTCCTCATGTCCATTGGTAATGGTAATATTACCCTTTTTCTTATAAAGAAACATTTGATATTAATTGACTGAACAGTCACTGCTACTGAAGTTATGCTTTAAATCTCTTCTTGGTCATAAGGCTGGGATCCATGTGAAGTATCTGTTCTCCTTATGTTTGCCATTTTCATATATGGAAGCATTTATTGACCAAGCAGCTACTCAAGTAACACTCTCTGGTCATTGGGCTGGGATCAAACTGTAGTATTAGGTTGGTGCAAAAATAATGACGTAATAATGTTGTTTTTTGACGTATTTTTAATGTCAAAAAACGACATTATTACGTCATTATTTTTGCACCAACCTAATATCTGTTCTCCTCATTTCTAATGATAATGGTAATATTAGCCATTTTCTTATAAGGACACCTTTAGCATTCATTGACCAAGCAGACAATGCTACTCAAGTTACACTTTACATCTCTTCTTGGTCATAAGGCTGGGATTCATGTGTAGTATTGTGAGACTACCCACCTCTGCAACTCGGTACACAAAGATATAGACCCCACGTCATAGAATTTCTGTGCGGCGGATCAAGCGAGAGGCAGGCTCACAGGCAAAAGAAAAAACAACTACAAACTTGGGTAGGACGAAAAGAGGAGGGAGGGCGTGTGACCTTTTGTGGATGATTAACTCTGGGCTGATTCTCGGCTGTCAAAAAAAAATATATCTTAACTAACAATGTCTGGCTGCTAATGTGTCGCTCTTCGTTGTTACTTGCTCCGGCCTAAATCAACCTTCCTCGAACCTAAACTAAGTCTCACTGTCCGTAACCCAAAGCGCTCCCGTATATATGCAGAGTCCTCTTTCATCATTTCCGGGAAAGGGACACCCACGAATAAACCCATAACTTTTTCATGACCATTTCTCCCTTTGAAGAAAGTGGACATAAAAATATTTCTTAGCCTAGCTGACTCCGATTCAGGGACATTAAATTCAGACCCTTTTAAGTTTTGACCAGAGCCGGTCTTTTAACTATCTTCGTATTTTGACAAGTACTTAACACTTATCTACCCTTTTGGCCATATGTCCAAAACATGTTTTTATCTAGATTCCTAATCTAGTCATTGGGTCTTGAAGTTTGATACCCAGGTCAAATCTAACTAATCTTCTCGCACATATGTGTGCGCACGCACGCACACACAGATGTGTGGGTGTATATATACACACACACAGATGTGTGGGTGTATATATACACACACACAGATGTGCGGGCGCACACACACACACACGCGTGCGCATATATCCAACTCAGTGTCACACACATCCCCCAATCATCTTTGTCATTTATTTCATAAATTACACAAAGAATTTAACAACAATGAGACACTATGCATCTCCTTCTGCACATTATGACCCTGCTCGGGCATCCCGAAGAGAAAACAATAATGTACAGGTCACAAAAACAAATTACCACAGAATTTACAACAATTATCGCCACTCATCAGGGGTGGACAACAGGTTTCAACAATACAATATGAGACTATGTATCTCGACTTGGCCGAGGAGAAAACAAAATAAAAATATACAACACAAAAAAAAATTTGTTGGTTTCAGTTCTTCCACTTTGCTTTCCTGTGAACAATTTTGAGGGGCTCCTGACTCATTCCTATTCCGCAATCCAGGAGGACTTTTCGGTTCACCTCCAACATCATTCAATTTTTCAACATTTTGCCCCCCCCCAACAAAACACAGGGGAATTTTAACCACCCCTATCCAAGTATTCAGGAGTATTTTTCGGCTTATCTCCCCTTTTCCTTACGGCGTGGGAACATCATAATTTCCGCAGTTCTTTCGGTGTCGTAACAGGAATAATGTTTTTGGAAAGCATTGTGGAATTCACTCCTCCACCAGGGATCTTCACTACCCCCTGTACAAAACAACAAACTCTCTCCCTGTGTTTACTGAGCATGTCAACATGACTGACTTCCCAGCCATCCATCACACCATCTACATACAACAAAAAAAAAAAAAAAAAATTTTCACCTTCAATGGTTAAGCTTGGCGAGTTTTTTTTTTTTTTTTTTTTTTTTTAGTCATTCATCTTTATAACGCCAAGTTGTAGCGGCTTTGTAAGTGGTGACTCCACTGAGCATGCAGTGTCCGATTGGTCCATAATTGGGAAAACTACACTGTCTTTTGTTTCCTTGGTCCCTGCTATCCTGACTGACATTCCATCTTGGTCACCTTGTCTCTTTTCTGGCATATTTCTCATCCTACACCTTATCAACCACACACCTAGTGACGACCCGGCTATGGTGCCTGTGGGTTGATCGTACCATGTAGGAATTTCCTTTCCCACAGTCTCCAACTTATACACCAGTTTGTGTAGTGGAGTTCGGTATGGTTTTAGTCTTATAGGTGGATGGTCACCAGTGTTGATTTTCATCCGAACTGACTGTGTTTGACCTAAATCCTTATCCTTATCTGAGTTGGCTATTATGTCCCTATTCTCAAGTATAACACTGCTTATCTTATCCTTGTGTTCAGTTGGTACCACTATTTCTTCAACATTAACTGCTGTGTGTGTGTGTGTGTGTCCATCTCCATAATCTGCCTTACCTATTACATTCTCTCTTATGCTTGCAGATACCGCCTTTCCTATTTCCTTGCCGCTAGGTATTCTTATTGTGGTGTTAGTGGTGTTAGCCAACATAATTGGAATCTGGCCTTCCCTACCGACTTCCACCACTGATTCGCATAGCGTAACCTCCCCCTCTTCATGAATGGGATCATCTATGGGGGTTATTTGAAAAGTACCCCTACGATGTTCTTCTGTGGGAGACAGCCTGTATGAGGGCGAATAACAATGTCCTCAGTGGTTACCACCATAGATTCCTTGCTCATGCAGTTTTCAAGTGGTATCTCCTTTCCCCCTAATTTCAGCCTAACCGGATTGAAGCTAATGTGCGCCTCGTTTCCTTCCAGCCAATCTCTACCTAAGATCATCGATCTACAGAGAGTGGTTGCTACATATAATGTTTGCATAGTTACCACCTCTTCTACCATCACTGGCAGACATATCATACCAGGTATTTTTATTTCCCGACCATCAGCCTGTACTACCCTTAAGTCTGCAGGTTTTAAATCCTTGCTCATAAACCCTAATTCTAACAAATCCTTCTGCTTAATCATTGATATGGATGCTCCAGTATCTAATAATGCTTTTACCTTTTTGTTTACTATCTCTACCTCACAAGTTAACTCAGTGCCCTGACCAATTAATGCATAACTTTGGGCCACACTTATTTCCCTTTGGGTGCCACCCCCCACGTTTCCCTGGATCCTTCCCAACCTCTTACCTCCGGATGCACCCTCCTTTCTGGGGCACTCCCTCCGTATGTGACCCAGCTGTCTGCACTCCCAACACCCCGGTTGTCTTGGGTCAGGGAGTGGCCTTCTCCAGCCCCTTTCATGGGGGTGGTCTCTCCAACGATAGCCCGAATGGCCACGCTCACCCTGATCCCAAGCAACAGGAGGAGTCTCTGTCCACCCCGTTCTCGTCTCTCTTGACCATCCCTTTTCTTCTCCCCTCCCCTGGGAGGCTGTGAGCCTATTATAGAGCCTAAGACTCTTTCCTGCTGTTGCAAACGCCTCCGCAAGTGAGGCTGGGGCCGCCCTTGCTGTGTCTTCTCTTACGAACGTATTTTCTATAGTGTCCGTGTAGTACTCAGCCAGCTGCGCCTGCACCGCCTCCCCATCATGTTGAACAGCGTCTTTGTATGCAACCTTAGCTAATCCTAAAACTCTACTTGCTAGTTCCGAGAGAGTTTCTCCTTCCCTTTGCTTAATCTTAATTAAGGCCCTAGCAGCATCAGTCGCACTAGTATAATCACTGTACTGGTTCGTCAGCTGTTCTAAAAGGTCCCCCCAGTTACTTTCAGGATTATCATCTAAATATAATCCTATGTACTTCGATACCACCCCGTCCAAATAGTCATAAGCCAGATTCACCAACTCTGTCTGTGTAAGTTGGTAAATTCTAGCCTTTTTCTTCAGAGCTTCTACCCAGGCCTGAAACTCACAGGCTTTCCCCGTGAATATAGGGATCTTGGACCCACTTGCGGCTACCTTAAAAATAGAGCGTGATGGGACATCTATATCTATCCTATCCATATTTCTATTAAATGCCAGCCAGACACACTAGTTATAAAACAACAAGGACCAAAAAAAAAAATAAAACAAAAGAACAAATTTTCAGCCTACCTTGCATGGACCGGAATAGATTCCCTTTTTCTGTTTCTTTCTTTCCTTTTTCTTTTTTTTTTTAAGTGTTCATTTACTTGTTCATTGCTGTTGTCCTCCTAGTTGAAGTAAAAATTTAAAAAAATAAAAATCTCCAGTACTTGAAGTGTCCGTTCTCTAAGGGGGGAAGAAGTGTGTATCTGTCTGTCCCTCCTTTCTTGCTTCCTTTCTCTCTCTCACTCTGTGTCTCTTTCTTTTTAACTGTTCCCTTTCCTCCTTTTTCCTCTGTTTTTATTTGTCTTTGTTTGGTCGTTCGTCTGTTCTTGTTTTGTTTTGGTTGTTTTGTTTTTTTTTCCTAGTTTTTTTTTTTTTTTTTTTATATACACGTGTCTGTGTCTATCAGATTATCAAAGTCTTTACTCATTTACACATATATACACATACACCTATGCATATATATTGAGGGTTTAATCGGACGATTCGATCTTTCCTTCCTTCTCCTTCCTCCACAAAGTCTATCGTACTAACGTGCAACCCAACGTCAATCCTGGTCGAGGCACCAATGTGAGATTACCCACCTCTGCAACTCGTTGCACAAAGATATAGACCCCACGTCGTAGAATTTCTGTGCGGCGGATCGAGCGAGAGGCAGGCTCACAGGCAAAAGAAAAAACAACTACTAACTTGGGTAGGACGAAAAGAGGAGGGAGGGTGTGTGACCTTTTGTGGATGATTAACTCTGGGCTGATTCTCGGCTGTCAAAAAAAATATATCTTAACTAACAATGTCCGGCTGCTAATGTGTCGCTCTTCGTTGTTACTTGCTCCGGCCTAAATCAACCTTCCTCGAACCTAAACTAAGCCTCACTATCCGTAACCCAAAGTGCTCCCGTATATATGCAGAGTCCTCTTTCATCATTTCCGGGAAAGGGACACCCACGAATAAACCCATAACTTTTTCATGACCATTTCTCCCTTTGAAGAAAGTGGACATAAAAATATTTCTTAGCCTAGCTGACTCCGATTCAGGGACATTAAATTCAGACCCTTTTAAGTTTTGACCAGAGCCGGTCTTTTAACTATCTTCGTATTTTGACAAGTACTTAACACTTATCTACCCTTTTGGCCATATGTCCAAAACATGTTTTTATCTAGATTCCTAATCTAGTCATTGGGTCTTGAAGTTTGATACCCAGGTCAAATCTAACTAATCTTCTCGCAGATATGTGTGCGCGCGCACGCACACACAGATGTGTGGGTGTATATATACACACACACACAGATGTGCGGGCACACACACACACACGCATGCGCATATATCCAACTCATAGTGTCACAGTATCTGTTCTCATGTCTAATGGTAATATTTGCCATTTTCTCATAAGGACACCTTTAGCATTCATTGAGTCAAGCAGTCAAGTAGACAATGCTACTCCCTGTTTATTGGGCTGGGATCAAACTGTAGTATCTGTTCACATCATCTCTCATGGTAATGTTAATATTAGCCATTTTCCCATATGGAAATATTCATTGACCAAGCAGTCGGTAACACCCCCTGGTTATTGTGCTGTTGTATCTGTTGTTCTCATTTCTAATGGTAATATTAACTGTTTCTTTAACTGGAAACATTCAGCATTTATTGCTTGAGCAGCTGGTACTCTTTTTGGTTTAAATTTATAAACACTTTCTCCAAAAACAGTTTTTTTCAGGAAAATAGGTTCCTCAAGTCCATTGTTATTATTCTTTCCAGTATTGGTAAGGGCTTCCTTCTTAACTTTTTGTTTGAACTAGTGTGGAACATAAACATCTTTGAGAATGGTATGGAGCAAATCTTTAATAGTTTCAAGACAGGTAAAGCCAACAGTGGGACTACAGATGTACAACACTGGTAGGCCGAAGACAACACCATCAAAATCTCTGAATGCTGCCTGAATTACCCGACTTCCTTTGTACAAACTTTTTAAAAGAATAACCAGCATTCATGTTTATGATTGCTATTGCAATATTTTATTAAAGTTGTGACATATTTAATGATATGATAGGGGAATTTCTACAGATATTCTATTGCCATGAGCTTATTCAATCATTAACTTAAGAATTAAGATTCATCAGAAAATCCAAATAGGAAAACCATGTTATTTTGATATACATAAGCAGTGGCCGGTTGCCCTGCTAGCATTTTTATAAGATGATCTTGAACAAAATGATCATCAAATTAATCTCTGTTGGACTTTATTAAAGAAACAATGAGAAACTGTATTGAACCACATTTTCTCTTGTTGCTTTTTCATGATAAACTGGGCAGAGTGTTATGATATAGCAAGTCTGTAAAATAAAGAGATAGAAAAATAGGTTTTGAACAACTTGGCAATTTATCTTTTTGATAAATCAGGAAGTTGGTTGGTTGATTTTGTTTAGTGGCATATCAACCTCTGGGTTATTTGATGCCAAAATCTAAATATTTTGTATATAATTTTATACTTTCAGAGTATGTTTTTTAGATATATATTTTGTAGATGCAATATTTTGTATACTTTCAGATACATATTTTGTAGATGCAATATTTTGTATACTTTCAGATATATATTTTATAGATCATGAAATGTATTGCTGCTAATTTCACTACAAAAATGTATTGTTGGTAGTTTACTATAGAAATGTATTTTTTAAATTTTTTTAGTGTTACATTGATTGTCAATTTGCTATAAAAATGTATTGTTGGTCATTTTATTATAAAAATGGACTGTTGATTTTTGTTTGGAGGTTCACTATTTGCCCATAGCTGGGACCCTAACAGGTGCTATCACCCCATGTCAGTGTGAATCTCAGAACAGCAGCAGTTAAGAGGTGGTTCCATGTTGCTCAAAACCTCTAATCCCTCAATCAGTGTTGCTGGATGTAGTTTATCCTCATAGCCAGGATGTGGATAAATAAATGTAGAATAAATACCTGTAGTGATCTCATGATCATGAGAAATAAAAAAATAAATAAATAAATAATTCCCATGATTCCATGGAAAAAAGGAAACCACCCTACTTATGGGAAATTTAAAGATTTTCTCTTTTTCATCAATCACTCACAAAGAGAGCACGTGGAATTGAGCAGCTCCAGGAAATGAAGACCACCGATAAGTCTTACACACATATCACTTTCTCCTGTTTAATATTACCTTTTTAATGATAAAACTTATCACTTGCAAACAATTTATTCATTCACCAAGACAAACATCAAAATCAAAACATTTACTAACAGCTATACTACAAGAACTTTCATATATCTACCAGAATAGTTCAACCAAATCCTTCAATATATGTATAAATGTTTCACTTTGTTGTTATGGTGTATATATGTTATATTTACTAATCAGAAACAGGAGTCAAACAAGGGCCATCAGAACAGATCAATGTGCCTCATTTGTGGTGGAATAAGTGGAGAGTTTTCTATGTACCAGCTTTTGGTCATATCTCTCACAACTAGTGTTACATTGCAAACACTCCACCCACTCCACCATGGACAGCAAATTCTGAGATCAGTTTTAAATTGAATTTGGTGTCTATAAGTGTTGTGGACCCGGAAGAGGTCCGAAAGAAAACTCGAACTTAGCCATTCAGTGAAAACGTATTATTAACAAAAACAATGAATACAGAAATGTTGCACGTCCATCTGACAGCTAAATACAGTAGTCAACTGTCTACAGTCCTCTTGCGAGGCATAATATAGTCATAAGAGGAGTCTATTTTGTCCATGAAGGTAGGTCCCCATAACAATAACACAAAAGAAAATTTGTAGATTTGGTTGGCCTGTTTTACTCCATCTGTTATATTCACCTGACCTTGTTGAACCAACTGCTTATTACTGCTGCAAAATAGAGGAAAGTTTCTCTAATCAAAATGAAATAGTTTATCAAAGATTTTTCAAATTAAAACCTGTGGAATTTTACTGAAAAGTTATCAAAGAGTTGCCCGATAAGTGGCAACAAGACAATGCAAATAATGGCGAATAGATAATTGAATAAAATTTAATTGCACTTTATTTTTGGGAGAATAAAGTTGATAAAATGTTGGTTCTAATCTAGTTTAGGAATGACTACAAAGTACTTCCTCTCTCCCCAATTTCTTCCTACCCAATAAGATAGGCCACAATGTTTCTTAATCCAAATTCACTCTTGTGTATCAATACTAATTCTTATTTTGTGAACTTTTTGCCTTATTACTGTTGTAGTGATATGTAAATAAGGTACTGTGTAAAAGGCAGTATCACTACAAGTACGGGGAAGTTATCTTCTCTTGTCAGAGAGAATGCCTATCATAATAATATGGTGTCACTGATCAGTTACTTAACTACAATGGAGGATCCGGAATATGTAAAAACCTGGTTTAAGTGTTTTGCAGCATTGGTGAGAGTGAAAATTTAAAGGACACCAAAGCTAGTGGAGGAGAAAATGAAGTTACAGATTTGTTTTTGGCTTCAGTGGGGTGTGAGGCCATAAA
The DNA here is from genome assembly GCA_963932145.1 of Acanthosepion lycidas. NCBI lineage: Eukaryota > Metazoa > Mollusca > Cephalopoda > Sepiida > Sepiidae > Acanthosepion > Acanthosepion lycidas. The sequence continues at coordinate 50,276,414 of OZ010615.1, forward strand.
AAAAAATCTCCGTCATTGTCTATCTCAAAGTGTTGAAAGATTTAGCATATGAAAAAATTGCTGCTATCATAAAAGCAAATATACAACCAAAAAAAAAGATTTGTCGTAGGGGAAAGAACTAAAATTCTCAAAAGTAGACAGAGACAGGACGAAACTATTATGCGATATGTACAGCAATTAAAAGAAACATTGAGATATTGTGAGTTTGAAAGAATGTGTTTGAAACAAATGTCTATCAAAGGCAAGCTAATTTTGCTAAGATTTATTGAAGGAATGTTTGACATCCCATACATAAACTTCTAGAGTGTCTTCAAGTTCATAATATGAATCTGGAAACATGTATGGAGTTCTTACAACAATTGGAATTGATTCAAAAATTTAATGCCTCTGAAAGGCAGCATGAAGACTTTCAGTGCTACTAAAAGCTTACTTGTATACAGATATTGCAATAAGAAACATGAAAAAAGCAAAAATAAGTGTAAAAAGAGGAACCATTTCCAGACAGTATGCACATATGAAAAGCAAGTGGAAAATATATTAGGTTGGTGCAAAAATAGTGACGTAATAATGTCATTTTTTGACGTATTTTTTAACGTCAAAAAACGACATTATAACGTCATTATTTTTGCACCAACCTAATAGATCCTCTGATTGAAAGTACAGAAGTATTTGAGATAAAAGTAAGGAAATAGTAAAGTTGAAAGGAGTAACTTTACTAATGCAGGTGGACACTTGAAGTGATATTACGTTGATACTGAGGAATTTTGAGGAAAGAATCGGTAGACCAAAGTTAAAGAAAAGTAATCTCCAGTTGAAACAGTTCAATCGGTTAATCATCATAATTTTAGGATGCTTTGAAGGCATGTTTGAGACAAAAAATAGATTCGAGATAATATCCATCATAGTGATGGAAAACATCAAAAGCCATGGTCTTTTAGGAATTTATGTGTTAAGAGTGGATACATCGAAGCTGATAAATTCTATGAAGTCTATAGAACTGGATGTTGGATTATTAAGGGGATATAAGACAAATATTCAGCTTAAAGAAAGCAGTCAACTTGTGTATTTTCAAGCCCCAAAAGTTCTTGTTCACATGCTACCCTTGGTGGTTGCTAAGCTGAACAAAATGGTGGAACAAGGAATATTAGAAAAAGTCAACCAGCATGGTAGCAATTGGGCTTCACCCATTGTGGTGATACACAAGCCCAATGGAGTTTTAAGAATTTGTGGCAATTATAAGGTGGGCATGAATCACTAGATCTGTTCAGATTTATTCCCATCATCAAACATTGAAACAGTGTGCCATCAGTTTGCTGGTATGAAATACTTTGCTAAAGTTGACTTTAAGTCAGCATATAATCAGATAAAAATTAATAGCAAGTTTCAAGAAGTCACCACAATAAACACCCCTAGTAGATTAATAAAATGAAATGGTCTGCTGTTGGAAATAAAAACGTCAAGTTACCTTTTCTAAAAAGACATTGAAAATCGTTTTAAAGGGGATTAAAAATATAATTGTATATCCGGACGAAATTGGCATTAGTTTGTCCAGTAAAGAAGAGCTCAAAAGTAAAAGGGAGCAAATTTTGAGAAAATTAAATAACATGAGTATGACAATCATGATAAATGTGAGTTTAATTGTGAAAAAATTTTGTACCCAGGATATCAAATATCTAAAGTATATCACCAGATGATAAACTCATTAATAAGATATCAGAAACAGCTGCACCCAAAAATAAAAGAGAATCTTTTTTCGGATTAGCCAATTTCTATAACAGATATCTACTGTGATATAGCAATCTTGTGGAACCATTTAACAAAATAAGGAAGAAGAATACTGAGTTTCAATGAACAAAAAAGACAGGAGGTTGCTTTCAAGAAATTAAAAAAGACACAGTCCAGTCTCTGAGAAAAGAAGTAATTAAAGCTGTGCACAATGATATACATGGAGGTATATTGGCTATGCAAATGAGGTTGAAGTTGCAAGCATGGTGGCCAGGCTATTTGAGAGACATGGAAAAGTATGTTAAAAAATGCCCAAAGTGTGCAGAAATAAAGGAATTTAGGCAAGTTAAAATTCACTCTTGGCCAAAGGAAATGGAGCTGTGGACTTGAGTACATATAGATCATGCTTATATTAAAGATATAAGACTATTTCTGATATTAGTCAACTCATATTCAGGTTGGCCTGAAGCTAATAAAGCCATGGATAGAAAAGCCACTACTGTGAAGTGGGTGGTGAGGATAGTGTTTTCGAGAAATGGAGTTCCCAAAACTTTGGTCTCCGACAATGCACCTGAGTTTTGTGAAGAAAATTTATGTGCATGGTTAAAACATATTGGCTGCATTCCATACATAACACCCCCTTACCACCCACAGTCAAATGGAATTGTGGAGAGAATGGTTCAAATGGTAAAAATGGGATTAAAGGCACTCTCTCCAGTGGATTGTGATACAGAGAGTTATTTACCCAGAATACTTCTAAGTTATAGAGCTATTCTGCATGCAGGCAGAAGACAAAGCCCATCTGCATTGATGAGGAGACAAGAACTCGATTACAATGACATTTGCAACAAATGAAAGTGTGTGGTACAGAAAGGACAAGGATTCAAGTCCTGAAAAGGTGAATTTTGTGGTGCAAAAGGAATTTAACACAGTTATGTTAACAAAGAAGGATCAGGACAAACTGGCTCACAAAGACCAATTTAGAACCACAAGAGAGCATGAAGTTATGGAAAAAGAAGAAAAAGAAGAAGCAGAAGAACAGGTGATGTAAGAAAGGGTGAATGAATCCAGTATGGAGAGTGATCAGGAAGACTACCAGAGATATGAAAGTGAAGAACAGGAGAAGGAGGAGAGAATGAGTGAATCCAGTAGTAGTGAAGAACAATCTGAGGATGAGAGTGACTGGATATATGATGATTCCATTGAGGAGAATCAATTAAGACCTAGATCTCCTATAAAAAGAAATAAAGAGACTCACTCTGAGAGACAGATGATGATATAGTCAGTCCACATAGGCGATAAGGAGTGTGGGACATTCCATAACAACACCTTCCCCCTGAGCTAATTTTCCCATGAAATTTTGCTCAATACCTCTTGTTTTTGGGGTTAGGATATAATTATTTGACTTTTTTCCTCTTCCTTGTATTTTTCTATCTTACCAGAGGTGTAGTGATATGTAAATGAGGTACTGTATAAAAGGCAGTATCGCTATACCTTTGGGAGAGTTATCTTCTTTTGACGAGACTACATCTGTCAGAGAGAATACCTATCATAACTGTTAAAACAACAGTAATAAGACAAAAAGTTCACAAACTAGCATATATTGTTCGCTTGCTTGATATTATTTATTTTTGTCCACTTCTTTTCTTTTTCTTGTCATTGTTCACTGCAAGCTTTTGTCAATTCTGTTTCCCTGGCAGTTCTGCCATTTAAATGTAACCATTGCCTTTAAACAAAAACGGAAATTATTTATGACTCAATATATTCAACATTGTTTTCTCTGCAACAGGATTTCTCTAGAAAGGAAGGGTCAGAAAAAGGATTTCTCCTTTGAACCAGGAACCAAATCTCAGGTTGCAATGCAGCAAGAATGCAGGAAACAAAAAAATAATAAAAATGAAAACATAAATTCACCTCTAATAAAAATTAATAATTATATAGCACCAGCAGCATGGCCCGGCGTTGCCCGTGCTTGATTCAAAAATTGTACGACTCATACAGCAATCGCTATCACTTGACTTAAAATATTTTTGCCCTTCCTTACCTTTAAAGGAGTGCCCTTTGCTGTGCTGATGTTGCTACATGCCTTACTTCTTGCCTATCTCACACTGCAAATTTTTTCTAAGCTCTATACTAAACATTAAATCTGTTACGAAAAAAGAACTAAACAAAATGAACACAAAACGATCAGCTTTAAAAAAGGACTCATAACTGGAAAAGCCAAATGAAAACAGAATGTTAACAATAAATACTTTTTCACGCCCAACCCAGTTCTACGGAATCAGAATCAACGTTGAGTTTAAGCAAGCAAATGAGCTAATTAGAGTAAAGTGCCATGCAGATTTAAATTTTTCCCACTTGTGACGAATGCAGCTATCGATTTTTTTTGCATGCTAGCATGCTAGTTAACATTCATGTCAGTCAGCTGTTGGCTCTCACGCTGGCCAATAGAATCTTCCTGCCTATTTGTGGCAGCCAGCTATAGGCTCTCACTCTGGCCAGTAGGAAATGGCCACAAACTACATGAAAACTGCTGTAGAAGCATGAAAATATCGATTATTTCAACTATCGATGGGGGTTGGGAAATGCAAAGTCAGTCTTGGCCTTCCAGCTAACTTGGAGCATGTGCATGTAAATTTTGGTGCAAATCTGTCAAAAATTGCGGTCATGCATTTGTTACACGCACACACACACATCCTGCCTTTTATAGATAGAGATGTGATTATTTTTTTTGTGATTGTTAACAATGTTTAATTAAACTTTGCACAAGTTGCAAGTCATTTTTCACTCTCCCTTTTGCAACCCACCCAAATGAACCCAGCAAGAGATATATTTTCCATAAGTATTAAATATGAGGATGTACCAAAATTATTTTCAAGCTTTATTTTATACAAGTGCATTTTAACAAGGTACAAAAATATTTTGAATATCTTCTCTGTGACCCAGAAAAGGAAAGCTAAACAAATATTTAAAACGTCTGTGCTTTCTTACAAATCCAGCATGTCATGTTGCAAGAGACTGCATTTTCTTTTCTTTATCAAGGAAGCATCTTCTCTTCACAGCATCAGCCCCAAAACTGTTTTTCTGTACAGAGTAAGGTGTCACCGAGTGGCTATTATGGGTCACATGACCATCCAAGCCTGATAGGGAAAAGGGAGAAAATGTTAGCCCAGCACAGGTAATAAATAATTGTAGTGATATGTAAATGACTGACTAATAAGCATATCTATGGCAGAGAGACAATATAAATGACCAAACAGTAAGGGAAGAATAGAATATGATATGCGAGTATTATATTCTAATCTTCAAAGAATCAAACTTCTTTGCCAATAATATTGGCTCAAGCTTCAGGGGGACATCCACCCAGGCAGTACCTCTCCTTCAGAAGTGGGCTGGGTTTATGGCCTGGTGCCTGAGATATCCCCAAAATGGTGTAATGCAAAAGAGGCATGAAAATATTTCTATGGTGCTGCCAATAAAGCTACATTAAACTCAACTTTGTGTCACATTATGTTTGCATAATGGGCGTATGTCTAAATACTGAATATGATACGCAAGATTAATGACTCATTGCACTGAGTAAATACAAAGGAAATCAAATTGCTCGACACAAATAAAAATCAGATCACCTGGTGAATAACAAATGCCCCCTCTCCACTGGAAACAAAACATGTCGAGTTACTATGACACACATTGTTTTTTTTAACAGTGAGGTTCATCCTGTACAAGGCCCAGCGGCCATTTGAGATAAAGGGTTACAGAGTAAGAGGCACAGTTTATGTGGCTATCATACCACAAGGAGACAAAAAGTAATGAAAAAATTACCATAAAGTAATAAATAAATTTTTTAAAACATGAAATATTTTAAAAAATAAATAAAAAAGTGATAAATAAAATAATGGTAAAAATATAAAAAAAAAATACTATTAAAATAAAATAAATATTTAAAATATATATTAAAAAATAAAAATAATATCCAAAATTATTAAAAAAAGTAAATGATAAATAAATGAAAAATAAATAAAAAAAATAATGTAATAAATAAAAAAATTGTAAAATTAAAAAATAATAGATATTAAAATAAAATAAATATTAAAAAATAAAATATTAAAAAATATTAAAAAGTAATAAAAAATAAATAAAAAAGGTAATAAATTAAAAAATTGTAAAAATATTAAAAAATAATAGATATTAAAATAAAATAAATATTTAAAATAAATATTAAAAATGAAATATTAAAAATACTAAAAAAGTAATAATTAAAAAATAAATGAATAAATAAATATTAAATAAAAATAAGGTAATAAATTAAAAAAATTGTAAAAATATTAAAAAATAATAGATATTAAAATAAAATAAATATTTAAAATAAATATTAAAAAATGAAATATTAAAAATTAAAAAAGTAATAAATAAAAAATAAATGAATAAATAAAAAATTGTAAAAATATTAAAAAATAATAGATATTGAAATAAAATGAATATTTAAAATAAATATTAAAAAAGGAAATATTAAAAAATATTAAAAAAGTAATAAATAAAAAATAAATGAATAAATAAATAATAAATAAAAAATAAGGTAATAAATAAAAAAATTGTAAAAATATTAAAAAATAATAGATATTAAAATAAAATAAATATTTAAAATAAATATTAAAAAAGGAAATATTAAAAAATATTAAAAAAGTAATAAATAAAAAATAAATGAATAAATAAATAATAAATAAAAAATAAGGTAATAAATTAAAAAAATTGTAAAAATATTAAAAAATAATAGATATTAAAATAAAATAAATATTTAAAGTAAATATTAAAAAAGGAAATATTAAAAAATATTAAAAAAGTAATAAATAAAAAATAAATGAATAAATAAATAATAAATAAAAAATAAGGTAATAAATTAAAAAATTGTAAAAATATTAAAAAATAATAGATATTAAAATAAAATAAATATTTAAAATAAATATTAAAAAATAAATAAACAAAAAATAGTAAAAGTATTAAAAAATGCGACTAGTTATTGTTCCTTAAGCTTCAAAGGTCAATAGAGAATAAAACATATAAATTTGTGAACAACAATTAACATTAAGGCAGGGTAAGAAAAATTTATTATCAGAGAATCAGTACCACGGGCCACAAACAGCCACAAATTAAAGTAACTCTCTCTTCCAGGTTTTTACTCTTTTGAACTGACGCTGAAGTTAAAAGAGTTGTGAACGCTACACACAAAATGTAAGTTCTCACTCAAACATATTCATGAACATTTTGTTGTGCATACAATTTGTGTCTAAAAAAAGAAACTCTTGTTTTAAACTTTCCTTTTGTTAATTTGTCTAATAAATGTTATCTTGCACTGCAAATCAATTGGTCTGTTATTTTGTGCTCTTTTGACCACCATTATTTCATGTACTACAAAATGTTCCTGTAAGAAACATTACACATTTAATTACTGAAGGAGATAATCACTAAACAATTTTGTGAGTAGTGCAGTTAATTCCAGAGACTATTAATGCAATGCTTGTAAAAAGAGTGAACATTTTTTGGTCTTCTCCACTTCCCAAGGTCCACTATAGGCATTAGTGCATCCATAATATACTTGTTATGGTCTAGAATGATGATGATATGTTATCATTCTAGAAATAACCTTGTCATTAGTGATGATAGAAAAGAAGGATATTTCATCATACTCCTCTCATCATTATAAAAATGACGCTTCCACCACAAGAAAGTCAGTAGAGTAAGGAATGCTAGATAGAATAGGGTACCCTATAGTAGTACTGAAACTCATGTCTTTGCCAGCATTCTGTGAAGATTGAAAACAGACGATTTCAAATGCCATCCTCACAAACGAAATTCTCGGGACCAAACCAAGTAAGCACTGAGTTTTAAACAAAAGACACCAAGGACATTTTTACACACACCATACTAATATTCTGTAAGTCATACCACAAAAAGAAAATACAAATTCTAGCTATTTATGTCAACACGTGTCTCAAGTTTTTATTGTTTATGTTATTGTTTATGTTTTCATTTCGTTTTCAATATAAAAAAGAGAAAAGGATTTCTCCTAGGCTACAAATACATATAGCAATGAGGTAATTATTTTAACAACACTCAAATAATATCAAGTCAGGATTACTATGACATCAACCCTAACTTACTTACCCTGTTACATACTAACACCTTAACAGAATGGAAGAGAAGATGAGAACAACCAAAATAGATGAACTCCAGAAACAAGTTAAAAATGAAAACATTTTATTTGCAAAACGTAAGTTTTACACTGTTTTTTTAAAGGTTACACATACAAGGCTCGAGAGCCACTCAAAGTAAAAGGTTACTGTTAAAATGGTTATGATGAATAACTTTTACTTATATTTTTTGAAATATCTGTTTTTTAAATATATAATGGATATTAGTATATGAGGAATATGTAAGCTAGCCATAAACTTGTTTTTTTTTTATATCAAATTTCAGTTTATTTTATTTAGTAAGTTACCAGAATTCTTTAGATGTACTGAAGTGATAGTACCAAGTCGTGCTGTTAGAGTTTTTTAGATGTCTTTAGTAATTTTGTGAATAGTGCCATCAATTCGAAGTTAAAAACAAATGTTTATAAAAGTAAAAGAAAAGCAAAACATAATTTGTAAATTAAATGATAGACATAAAAACTTTACACTTTACAAATCACATGCTTTTTAAGTTTTCAGGATATATAATAAAATTGTAGAATCATTATATTATGTGTCAGCAAGACTCATTAAGGACAGTTCCTTATATAGATCTAGCTTTGATATTATTATTATTATTAGTCCTTTAGTATTTATCAACCTTTGTTTTTTAATTTAGTTCTGATTCTGACTCTTTGAGACTGTGAGCCAATAAATTGGTCCATCCCTCAGGCAGTACCTCCTCTCTGCATTAAGGGTCAAATATTGATAATTGAGGGAACAAAGGAATTTTTTTTTTTTTTTTTTTTTTTTGATAACTTACTATGTGTGTTTGAATCTTATGTTGGTAAATACTTATTGACAAAAAAAGAAATGTGTCACAAATAAATAAATAAATACGTAACACCTGTGGATAAAATTATTGCAGTTATCTCCCTTTTATGGATTAAACCAATCAACAAGCGCGTAACAACGACTGTGTGTTTTGAGAAGAAACAGAAAGGCCAGTCTTGTGTACTTACACAAAAATATAGATATCAACATTTTTCGTCTGTCGACAGTCTACTTGTAGGATTTACTTTTTTAACGGGACTTTAAAACAAAACAACTGATTCCTATATCGGAACTGTATTGTATAAAATTATAATACAGTGACACAGAAGCTGGTGAAAGTCTTGATTTTTTTGGTGTGATCGTATACAAAGTGGTAATGAATAGTATATTTGAGAAACTGTTTGGCACGAGCAAGAGCAATGATAAAGCTCCCACCCCACAAGAAGCAATAGAAAAACTTCGAGCAATCGAGGAAATGCTGATAAAAAAATCTGAATTCTTGGAAAGGAAAATTCAGATTGAATTAGAAAATGCGAAGAAACAGGGCAAAGCGAACAAACGAGGTGAGATTTTTTGGTGGGGATTTTCATTCGTTCTTCTGCCATTAGAAAAAGTAAATATTATAAAGAAACTATATTTTAAAATCTTGATTTTTATTATTATTATTATTATTTACTGTGTAATTTATTATACGAAGGTTCAAAAAAAAAAAAAAAGAAAAAGAAAAAGGCATATATATTTGTAAACTAAATCTACACGCCACTCCTTTTAAAATGTCTGTTTTCCTAAAAAGCTGTCGTTCAATTTTTCCCAGCAGCCGTCAGTCAGGCAGTAGCGTTATTTGAAATTTAGATCATAAATACTGGTTGTTGCATTAAATCATAATCATATTGTTTATAGATCAATTTATTATTATTATTACTAATATCAATAGTCCTTAATTTTCTAATTAATTCACACCTTAAACGTATTGTTTTCTATTTTAAACTGAAAAAAAGAATAGCCAGGAACTGAGATCATATCGTCATTTCGGAACATTGTCTTTTTTTAAAACAAAAATATTCTCTATAATTTTTAATTCACACAGCTTAAAAGATCTTTTGTCTTTTTGTATAATTCTAATTTAAATTTAGAAAGAATATATAAGTTTTAACACATTTTTAAATTATTTAGTTGAATTTAAATTTGAATAACATACTTTTTTGTCACTGCTGCGTAGAAAGTTTTTTTGTACTTTATGTTCATTTTAGTTTGTTTTTTGTTTTTTTTCTGATGTTTTTATTTTTTTTACATTTCCTCTCAAAATAAACAAAGATGGGAAAAAATGACCACTATTTTGATGTTTTCCCCCCAGTAGTAATAATAAATAAGAAAATTAAAAGTTAGCAAGAGTTTGAGTATAGTGACTAATTGGGACTTGTCCAAGTCTACAAGAGTAAATGTAATTGACAAGCTTTTTTTTTTCTCTTCTCCAATGAAGGCAATTATTGAATGACGTCAAATTGGGGGCAAAGCATTCTGGGTATTCAAAGATGGCAGCGTACAATGCGCCATGTGCTGTGGAGTGTCCACAAATGCAAATAAATCTTAGCCTTAAATATTAACTCCACATGACAACTCTGAATCAAAAGATGTCACCATGGTAATTTGACAATAACAGTTTATTTATCTTTTAATTAAATCGTAGTCACCTCTGGGTTTTTTTTTTTTAATATGATTTTTACTTAATCAAAATGCAAAATCTCAAACCCTTTTTTTTACCCTTTTTATTTTTAAAATAAATTATTTTCAAAGTAGCAAAAATAAAATCCTTTATAAATGGTTGGCGATTGTTAAATCTTTAGTGGGGCAGTGGTTTTCAAACTTTTTCGTAGCGCAGTGCCTTGCCTTTAAGTTATTGCATGCTCATGTGGCTTAGTTAAAAATAAATAAACGAGATATCGCAATCATTTATAAATTTATATCACTACTCTCATGGAAAGTGCTCTAACGAAGTCCATTCCTTTTTTTTCAACCAGTTCTAACCATCACGGCTAGGACCCGCCATGCTACGTGCATTATAGCCAACCACCCCTACATCTCTTTCGTATTCCACTGGTGAGAAATAAGTTCCCCTCGAGCAGCTTCTTCACGCGGACCACTGCTCTCTGGAACCGACTCCCAAGAGGATGTTTTCCCGATGCAAACAATCGTTCATAACCTGTTCATGTTTTTAGGGTTAAACCGTTATCTTCCCCCCACATATCCGCATGTGCCTCTTCTTACCCAACCCTCTACCTCAAGTGGCCCCTATAGCCTTAGGATGAACTCCACTATAAAAAGAAAATGTAATTTATTAGATATTAATGAAAAATTATTTTCTATGTACTTTGAAGTGCTTTGACTGAGAATAACCTTTTTGTTTTTTCTGGAAAGGTTTGTTTACGTTTCGTAAAAAAAAAAAAAAAAAAAATAAAACATTTTTAGTGAAATTGAGTGGTTTTGTTTAGGTGATCGATTACACTAAGTGTAAGTCTAAAATTTATATTTACCTTGTGTACCTCAAGTGACATAAAGTAAGGGTCCAATTTTTATATGCTGTGTACATTGCAAATTGATCACCAACTGTGAATCCAATTCACTTTTAGTTTTTTGTTTGATAAAAGTTGGCGTATGATTGTGCTCTGCTAAATATTTCGAATAGCTTCAAATATCCCTGTAGTGTAGTGTAGCTTAAGTTAAAAATAAATTTTAAAAAATTACTTTATATTTGGTTGGTGTGTGCTTGTACAGATTTTTAATATTAAAATTCACCTCTCTTCCCATTTCTCACATCATATATCTTTACTTTCTGTCTTTAACAACTTTCTAGAAGTCTCTCTTCGAGTAACAACTGCCACTGACATAGTGCTGGCTGCTTTTTATGCCCGATTCTCCCTGCTGTTGCCAAGCCGTTTTCTACCTGTTAATGTTTTTAGTGTCAAGTCAAGTACGAAACTGGCCAATTACGAAAGGGCTGAGTAGTTTTGTTTGCTTAATCGAATTCCCGTCATAAGTTAAAAAGCTGAACCGCAAGCATTTATTTCCGTTTGATTCCCTTCCCATAGGCAATCGAAATTGATTTCATTTGGCCTATAAATAAATTACAGCTGCAAGGAAATGAAACGCGCGCGCGCGCGCGCACACGCACACACACAATAATAAAAAAAGTTAATATATAGTCATAGTTGAATTAGACCAGGAAACTAATATTGAAAAAAGTGCTCAATTACACGTATAAAAAGCTAAAAAATTTTAACGTAGCGCTTTTAAGTATAGAAAATTAGGAAATCAGCTGATTCCATTACTTTGGTTTTTCAACCTTTTGGTATCTTCAGGTGGTTTCAATCAGTTGAATTCGCCTGAAGATACTGAAAGGTTTAACGAAAGATAGCGGAATCGGCTGATTTTCAATCAATACTAATATATATATATATATATATATATATATATATATATATATATATGTGTGTTATATATATAGCCTGAGGTGTGTAATAGGCATGGAAATGTGAAATCAGTTGGGTTTTTTCTGTTGTGTTCACTTTCTGACAAGTGTCTTTGGGAAAGGCATGAATCCATCCCCTAATGACTGGCCACTCATTTCCAAGTATACCTGTCTGCTGGGGCAGCTAACCAGTCCCTGTTTTTGCAGATGCCTGCTCAGGCACATTTGTGTTTGTTCAAAACCCACGGAGCCAACCTGTGGTTTATGCTTCAACTGTACTTAGCAGATTTTACAGTTTCTGGAAGAGAACACATCATCATAAGCCATCAATCATAGCATCCCACTCCCTATAATCCTTATAGAAAAGAAATTGAAAGTGTGCCTTTCAGATATACTACCATGACTCTTTGGTGGGTAGTGTGGGAGCCAATCTGTTAAATCCTTAAAATAAAAATATCCCAAAAAGCTGACACCAAAGGAAAATTAAAGGGGAAAAAAAGCAATATATTATTAGCTACCTGGTTACCTTATATTTGTTTTATAGTAATGCATCCTATTGACATAACATTAGAATATATTGTAATTAAGAAAGGAAGATCAGGTTTGGTGACTGTTAAATATATAAAGTTTTATCCTCTGTTATATTGTATGTGGATTGTGTAATTGAGAGTGGTATAGGATTTGTAATCAGCAGAGAGAGTTCAAATTCCAGCCTGGTCTGTGACCTTCACTTTTGCACTGATGCCCATGAAAAAGGGTAGACTGGCCTCTCTAGACTTGTGTGGTACTTAGTTCTTCCAAATTGTGGAGAAACCACTCTATCTTTTCACAAAATTGTCACAATTCACAGATAATGAAGAAAAGGAATCGGTAGACAGTCATGTTTGCTTATGTCCTGAAAGAAGGTGGCAATTTAAAAAAAAAAAAGGAAAAATTGGTTATTTATGGCTGAAATGTCTAATTTAGAAAATTCAAATATGTTGTTTGTATTTTTTTTATACTCGGGTCATGGTAATCTCTTTATTTAAATAAAAATTGCTATGAATCTGAGGAAGGTTTATGCATTAAAAAGTTGTCTCTTAGGGAATAGTTTTTTATGTTAAAACCTTTTATGTGTTTATCTTTTTATAGTAACCATTACCATTTGTAACTATATTTACAAGTTACTGTAAGCACAAACATGACTGGTGTTAGTGAAAATTATACTTAAACTACTTGAGTAATTATAATAAATTTTTAATAACAAAAAAAAAAAATTGTAACACAAACATTTCTTATTTCATTTGTTAGCATAAGAAGATCATGTGGCAGCAAATTATGCTTTGTTTCATGTGCAGGCCAGCTCACCCACAATATGAATGAATTGAAGGAATTGTTTTTATTGCCATTTATTTTAATCAGCAGACAGTTGTTTCATCTTGAGTGTATATTGTGACTTTGCAGCAACTGATGTGATTGATTGAATCAAATATTTTCTATTGGATTTTAGAAGTTTTTTAACATTTTTAGGAAAGTATCGATCAATTTAAAGGGCTTTTGTCATTTAATCTAAAAAAGAAAATCAGTTTGTATTTAAAAAGATAGAAAAGATTTATGGAATTTGCGTAAAGTTCAAATTTCCTGGCTGGACTCTAATCTGACAACAAAATCAGTCTCTTTTTCAAAACTAAAAATTTTCTTTTTCCTCTTTATTTTTTTATTTTTATTTTTTCTTCATTGTAAAATCCAGACTTGTTTATTTGAATATCTTAAAATTTTAAGATCTCAGTTTGTCAACACAAATTTAAGAAAAAAAAATTCTCCCTTTGTACAGGCAGAAATTCCTCCCACATTAGTGGCAATTCTTCATCTAGTTAAGTTCTTACCCCAGTATGTGAGTGAATTTATAAACAATCAAAACTACATGTCTTAAATTATTAAATAATTTGCATTTATTGTCCTAGTGATATCATATTTTGTTATTTTAAAAATATTAAAAGATAACTTTCTAGTCAAATTCAGTGATCAATTTTTTTTTTTTAATCTATCTCCTGACACACTTGAACCTATAAACTTCCATGGCACACTTAAATTATGATGATCAAAAAAAAGTGTATACTACTTTTCATGATTTTATTTATTTCTAAACACAAACAAAACAATTTATTGTGTGTGTGTGTGTTTTTTTGTTTAATATTTGTAAATTAATGCTGAAGGGTTAGGCAAAATGATATAATATCTATAACAAGATTATATTGATATAATCAATTTAAATGGATTTTAATTTTGACACGTACACTTATTGTGCATTAGACTTCTTTTGAAAATATATTTTTATTAACAACCTTTTAAAAATGTTCAAGGCAGACCTACAATCCTTCATGGCCCACTAATGTGTCATCGTATACTGGCTGAAAATTCTTTATCTATACATTGAAGTTGAAATTTACTTAATGACTTTCTTTAAAAAAAAAAAAATTGTTGCTCTGTTGGTTTTATTTTAAGTAAGATTCCTATTAGTCATACAGATTCTTTGGTGATCAGTATAAAACAGTTGTCAGCCTGGGTACATTTTAAACGAGTGGTTCCCACTGAAATTACACAGCATACAAATTGGTCACTATTAAATGGGGAAACAATTTAAGAATTTCAAAAAAAAAAGAAGATAAAACTGTCTTTTTAAACCTGACAGAAGGCGATTGAAATTCTGTGTTGCTATATTGTTTAGGTTGGCATAAACTAATTTGTTGACAAGGACATTTCAGATATAGAAGGAAAAACTTTATAGATCCACAAATATCATAGAAGAGATTTTTGTTATTTAATAAATCTCTTAAATCTAACTCTCACCCAAGCTTTCCAGCAACTGGCCAATGATTATCCTTTTCAATTCTTGATCTCGTCAATGTCACCAGAAACTGGGAGAGGGCCCACTGCTGCTCATTAGGTAACAATGAAACACAAATGCCACATCAAGTAATAACAATGTTTTTTTTATTCAGGGCTTTGCTTGCTTGTCTGGGTGGGTAGGTAGGTGATGCTTTCCCCTACCAACTCCTTGCCCATCTACATATCTTAATGTGGTGGCTAGCAATATGATACAGGAATCATGCAACGGACAAGTCTATCTCCTGCCAAGGGCAGGCCAGAATTATCCCTAACCCCAAACATAACTGTTAATATAGACTAGCATCTGGATATACCCTGTTTCCGGTTTTGTTGCCACTTGATCTCCAAAAACCCTCATCCAATTTTTACTTCCCGTTTCCTTTTGAATGCTGTGGATGCAGCTTAGAAGACTGAACTTCAGAAGGATCCATCTGCTGGCCCGTCAAACAAAAATACTTGAGGCTGAGATAAAACCATCTCTTTCTTTTTATGTGAGTGTCCATAGTATCAGTACTGTAGGGTCAATTCACAGTTGAGCACCTGACCAGTTCCCTTCACATTTCTGGGTTGAAAGCCTGAAATGTATTCATTCATGTGTAGTGTGTATTGGGCAAGTATACCTGGTGGAGCCCATCCCTCTCCAAGCCAAACCGCAGTCAGTCCTCAAACTTGAAGGCTCACCTTGGTGGCTGTTGATTTCAGTTTAGGAAGCCCTCTGCCCAGGGATGCTGTGTCATCACTGCACTAGATACGTACATAGTTATGGAGCCCAATCTGATTCTGCATGGAAGTTAACATGCTCTTTGAATGTTGCTGGGTGTCCAGGCATCCTCTTCAACAGAAAAGCTTGGTGGGGGAAACTAGTTTAGTTGCTGATAACCTGACAATGAGCTAAACGCTACCAGTATCACTTTTAGAGTGACTGAACATTTAGTAAAGAACCTCAAAACTTAAGCATTTTGGTAGCCTGTTATCAACTGTTAATCAGTTATTTGCTGTGAGGCTTAAGTATGGAGTACAGACTATTTTCATCTTATCTTTATAACAATTGTGCTTGTCCATCCTTTCATTAGTTCATACGCCCGTTATGCCCCTGCCAGTATCTCATAAATAATACACTATCCCGTTTTCATTACTTGACAAGACAAGACGTATCAAACATGCTGCTTGGTTTCAGTGAGAAAAAGAAATGTCTACTAACACCTCATAATTAATGGACTATTGCATGAGAAGACAAAAGACATCAAAGATGCTGCTTGGTTTCAGTGGGAAAATGAAAGAAAGTTTAACAGCTATTTCAGGGAAATGGAAAAAGTTATTTCAAATTTTTTTCATTGGTACCTCCTTCTTAAAGTAACAACCAGCATTCATATTTGGTTATTGCAATATCTTGTTAAAGTTAAGCTCAAATATTTAATGATGTGATAGGGGAATTTCTATGGATATTGTTGTAGAACTCGCCATGAGCTTATTCAGTCATTAACTGAAGAATTAACCTTTATCACTCTGTATGTGACTTCATTTGTTGTACAAAATGTTTATTTTGCCATTGAAGCTAACTGGTCCCTGGACATAGTTGTGTTGTCATATCCTTCTATGGCAACAGAAAACAACTTTGAGTGAACTTAACAATAAGGTTACTGCAATTGAAAAAGAATGCAATGGAAAGGGAAGTAATATTGATAAGGCAGAGGGTTAAATGTTAAGATTCATCAGAAATTTCAAATAGGAAAGCCGTGAAATTTTCACAGGTTAAAACTAGTTATTAATTTTTTACTTCTATTTACTTTCATCTTTTTTTTTTTTTTTTTTTTTTTTTCATATTGTAACTTTTTCTCAGGTTTTCAATCTACAGCAGTGAGTAGACGACACAGGATCAGAAATAAAAGATAAACTTTTGGTGAGATGTGAACTCACATCCCCTTTGCTTCAGACAGACTCATTTAATGCCTCATTAATGTCATCATTTTCAACTTCTTTTAACACTATTTATTTCTTAATGTTATTGGTCCTCACCTGGCATCTCGGTATTGTTTCCTTTCCCACTGTTATAATGTAGTTTCCTTGTTCCTTTTCTATAAACAATTTCATAGTAATTATTATGATGAAATCTCTGTAATACCTTGACTTTTAAGTGCAGTATTAGATTGGCCATCAATTTACAGCTGAAATAGTTGTAACCATAAGTTCTATGCTAACAGTTTCTTCTCTCGCACTTCTCACTTCTGGCTTCTTGCATCCGAGTCAACTTTGATCTTCAAAAATTTAAATGCAGTGTCAATCATTATTTTCCATTTTAATTCTTGTTCTTTTATCATTCTCTCTCTCCTTAATAGTGTTTTTTTTTTTTTTTTTTTTCTCTCCCTTGCCTCATCTTCTCTAACACTCAGTTTCCTCTTGCATCTCAGTGGCTTTATTACCTTGTTTGGGGTGAAATGATTTTTTTTAAAAAACAAAATTCCAAACAAGGAAATTTTTAAGGAGAACAGGAACCACCATAAAGAAGCTGAGGTAACAATCAAAAAGTGAGACAGTTGATCTTTTTGAATATGACAAGATGGAATGAAGTAAGAATTTAGGACCCGCCATGCTGCATACACAAGAGCGAATCATTCTCATTCCCTTTGTATTCCATTAATAAGGAGGAAGTTCCATTCATACAGATTCTTCTCAAGAACTACTGGTTTGTGGAACAGACTCCTGGTAGGATGTTTTCCCAATCACTACAATCTTGATCCCTTCAAATCTAGGGTTAACCATTATCTTTCCTGCATACCCCCATGAACTTCACTTCTTACCCTTTCTTACAGTCGTACACGCACCACACAGCAACCCTTTACAAAAAAAAAAAAAAAATTTGAATTTTGATATTAATCCTATTATACATAACATTTTGCAATTGAAATGGCTGGTATATAACCATAAGTTCTATGCTAACAGTTTCTTCTCTTGCACTTCTCACCTGTGAAACTCTCTTCTGGCTTCTTGCATCCGAGTCAACTTTGATCTTCAAAAATTTAAATGCAGTGTCTTCTTATTCTTTTATTGCCCTCTCTCCTTAATAGATAGTTTTTCTCATATTATCTTACACTCTGTAACCTCTTACATCTTAGTGGCTTTATTGCATTGCGTCAGGTGAAATGATTTAAAACAAAAAAAAATATACTAGCACTATTATTTTTATTATTAAGTTGGTGCAAAAATAATGATGTAATAATGTTGTTTTTTGACGTTAAAAAATGTCAAAAAACGACATTATTACGTCATTATTTTCGCACCAACCTAATAGATGAAACATTGTCAACTATTTCATTAGTATTTACTTTCATTTCAGTATTTTCAAAAAATAAAAAAAAAAATTATTTTTTAACTTTTACTCGAACTGTCAATCTATAGCTGTTCAACAGTACTGCATCTGAAATACTACTCTATTGTTAGAGTAAAAAAAAAAAAAATGGCACTGACAATTGTAGAATGAAATAATACTTTGTAAATGTTATATTTATTCTTCTGTGAAACAGTCAAATTCTACAGGATGGATTTGAAAGAAACTCCATATTTAACATTAATAACCTTATTATGGGTTGATTTTCATAAAACATGTTTTTATTTTGAACAATACAATAGTAGAAGTCCAGTTTTAAAATTGCACCTTTTTCACATTTTCTTCCAAACTGAGTGTTGAAGGACGACTGACCACTTTTGTGGGTGTCTACCACAGATCCTGTACTCTTCAGATTGAAATGACCATTTCTGATGATTTTGAGGTCTACTGTAGCATATTGTCTCTGCACTTGTACCACAGGATGCTAGCTGAGCGTGGTCATGCAATGTCAGGTATTGTACCATTCTGGGCTACATGTGTCACTTTGAAATAAAAACAGAAATTAGTAATGATGTTCTACCACATTAGAGGTCTCAATATATTTTGTTTTGTGCAAATGGCATGGTGAGATTAATAAAAAAAAAAAAGTATAAATTTTCAATAGGGAGTTTCTTTCCACACGACTTACTGATTAAAAAGAAAAAAAAAAAAAAGAAAGCTGTTTATGAGCATAACATGTTGAAACACCATTTCCTGTAAGATCACTGAAGTTAAGCCATGTCAGGCCCGGTCAGTATCTAGATGGGTGACCACTTGGGAATACCTGGTGCTGTAAGCTTGAATGTGCAAGTGTTGTAATGGATAATGGCTCAGAATTGTTAATTGGAGAGCAGTTCCAATTTCAGTTGGGTTCGTTATATTAACTTGTATGCAAATGCCTTTGGGAAAGCATGAATCCACATCTTCTCCCCCCCCCTCCAGTTATAGGTTAATTAGTAAGTCTTGTATCACTAAATCATTATCCCTCCCCCAAAAAAAATTCTTACAATCTAAAATATATTTTCTGGCTTTAAATAACCTGCAACATGATTAATCCATACAAAATGAATCAATCAAAAAAAAATAAAGCTGATTTATTCAACCAAGCTTTCTTACGGCAAAAGAATGTGGTACTTACACCATTCATATTCAGACTATTGTCCTCATCTTTGATGTTTCAAATGTTTTGACCATTGTGTACTTTGGCCTTTCTCAAGTGTATATTGATCTGGGTAACCTACAGACAAAAGACGTTAAATTACACTGATTCCCAAAGAACAAATATATGTAATATTATCCTTTCATCCCAATCAAGGTGATAATGCCACCAAGACTCAAGGGAATGATGAGAAGGCTTTAGTGAGAAGAAAGGACAATAAAAGAACAGGATTCAGATGGATGTTGAATTTCAATTTTTAAAGATTGTAGTTAGCAGAGAAGCAAAAAAGTAGAAAGTTCCACAAGCAGGAAAAGAAATCATTAGAATAGAATTTATGGTTACATCTAGCCATTTCAACAGTATATTGATGAGACCTAGTTGCCAATCTTAGTAGTAAGCTTAAATTCATACAGTGTAGATACCAAGGAGAAGAGCCTATCAGAATAATTTCCATGAAAATATTTATAGAAAAAAAATGTTCTTTTTTTTTTTTAATTAGATTATATGAAATTGACTGCCTACCCATGGCTTGAACTGCTGACCACCCCCAGTAAAATGACTGTGCCTAACCTACACTAATAACCAGTTGGTTAATTTTAATTAACAAAAGGAATGACTGCTTTGGGATTTGGTTTCTCATGAACTCATTAATTTGATTAATGGCATAAATAAAGCTGAATTCTGAATTCCAAATATATTTTTCCTTTATGCAATTCTATTGCCAAGATTTTGAATCTTATCTGATGTTTTGAAGAAAAAAGAATCATTGGTTTTAAAATTTTGTGGATTGAAAATACTTCCCTTTTTTTTTCCTCTTCAAGATTTCTGAAAATGACAATTTTATTTTTAGTGGGATTCTATTTAAAAAAAAAGAAAAAAAGAAAAATGCTGACACATTAATTTATATAAGTTTAGTCATGATTCAAGATAAATATCTTTGTATTGGGTTTCTGTACAACCTTTTTGCATCATGGGCTGGTGTCCTGAAAGACAATTTTTCCAAGGACTGGCAGGCAGAAGGAGGAGCTCAGTGTTGGTCATGTGCATAATAAAATGCAATAAAGAAGACAGCCAATTATATAGTCAATAAAATGGGGTCAAAAAGGTTTTTATTCTTTCTGTGTGGCCTGGTACCAAATATCCTGTAGGCCAATGGTTAGGGAACCACTGCTATACACCATACACACTGTCAAGTTTATTAAAATGAAAAGTAAAAGAAATACTTTTGCTTTGAGATTAGTGAAAAAGGCAGTGGAAAGGAAAACTCTACTTTATTAAAACTAGGTTGTATAATTGGGTTAAAATGCTCTTTAGCTTTGGCTGGTAATCAGTTTGAAAGGGCAATTTTGAATTCCATACCCGAGGATGGCTTTAGAGAGACTTTCGGATATACTGTGTCACAGTTCTGTTATCAGTTCTTTTGAAAAAAGTGTGGTTGGTTCAGCAGAAGTATTTATCATTATAATCAAATGATATATGTAGGTAGTGTAGTAGTTCAATTCTAAGAATTGTTGAACCCTCATACATCATAATTGACAGAATAGACTCAGCAGTAACACACACACATTTATTTATTCTAAAGTAATGGATTTTTTTTATTAATCCAACAGATTTTACCACTTTAAACATTATTATTAGTGGATATCTATATTTTAGTAGATCCTCTGTTTATTTGTTATCTTTTTTTTTTTTTTTTTAACTGTGTATTTTTGTCTAATGGTTTGAATATTCGAGAAATCTTATAAAAGGTACACTCTACTGCAGAATTAAAACCTGCATCTCCCTTTGCAGTGAAACCATCATTAGATCTGATGCAATTTAAACCAAAGAGCATTGCCAATCAAGCAAGGCTGAATATTACTTTATGTTCAGGTTAGTAGACAAAAATAAACTGTTTAAGAAATCAACGGAACATCTACTCAAATATAGGTATCCTCTAAAACATTTAACTTTATATATATATATATATATATATATATATATATAATCAGTGGCAACTCTTTTTTTTTTTTTAAAAAAAAACAATATATCTGATTTTGTCTTCACTCTTTTTTTCTTACATGTCTGGAAAAAATTTTTAAAATGTTTATTTTTATAGAATTATTACAATTAATATTAAAATACCAAAATGTGTTGTATTTTTTCTTTTTCTTAATTTCATGCATAGATATTTAAAAAATTATATTTTACTTAGAGTAAAAAGGAATCATCTAAGTTATACCAATAGTACATGTTGTTAAAGATTTTAATGAGCCTGACAAACATTGATAACCAAGAGTTGCCACTGAGATATATATATATATATATATATATATATATATATATATATATATATATATATATATATATATATATATATAGAGAGAGAGAGAGAGAGACACGCACAAGCCGCCCTATCAGGTCACATTTATGTTAGCTCCTGTGGAGGAATTTTGATTGGGCCTTCAGCTTGTTCAGGAGTTTGAATATCCCTAAGTTTTTGCATATTCTCAGCATTGGAAGCTCTCCTGGCTGCAATTTGATCTGGGTTTTCATTTGCATGGGACTTTTTCCTTATTGCAGTTTGGTCCACTGTTGGTTGAGATTTTTTTGCAAGGCATACTGCTGTCATATGCGATAAGCAACAATAAACTATTAGAACTCGAGATTGATAACTGTATTTAAGTATTACTTTAATATTAAGCTTACCTTTTAAAAGTTCAACGATAATTCTTCTGCCATCACTTAATTTAAAGACAGTCTGATGTGTGTAGGTCCTTACTTTCCATACAAACAATTTTTATGGTTTACTTGCACTGGATATCACAGTTAATTTGAATTATTCCCAAATTTATTTCCAGTTCCAAAAATTGTTGTGTAGAAAAATTTTTCGCAAAAAGTCATGTAAAAAAAATTGCCAAAAACAATTTCAGTAATGAAAACTTGGGAATCCAAAATTTCTGTAACATGACCTATTGAAAGTTAGAGAGTTTTGTCCCTTTAATTGAAAAAGTGTGACACAGTGACATTTGCATTTATTATATAGAGCAAGTATTCATCCAAAGTTCTGAAAACTGCACTTTTTCCCTATGGAGTGTGAGCAACAGAAGGTGAATCCAGTGTAGTGTTATAGAAATTTCAGCAGTACAGTTGGTCTGTCAATGTTGTAAACAGACAACACAAGCTGTTATTAGCGTGGTGTTAAATAAAGAAAAGAACAGTCATAATAACTTTGTGAACACTGGTGAAAAAATAACCATAGATGATTTGTTGAAAATGTATGACCAGTTAATTATTGAGCTTGGACAACACAAATTTATCAGTGAGCAGGGAATTGTCAGTTTATTCAATTAAAGAGATTGCTGACCGAGAAATCGTTTGATGAAGCAGGTGACACTCACAGTTTACAAAACAAAACTAAAGGTTTACAAAGGCTTGTCATGGGAATTGACATTGGACACACAGGCCCTTTTGTGAAAAACAATGATAGTGTCATGAATTATCACCACCCCCCCCCTTCTGCAATATCATCACAGTAAAAAACAATGCAGTATGACATAAGACTTTAGAGATTAACCTGTTGGACAGCTCACAAGTGCACCAGTGACAATCAGATAACTTAAGTTTTCATGTCGTTGTTTTTTTTTTTGTTTTTTTTTTTTTTTTTAGAAATGAATTTCTCTACTGCATTATTTGTTAGTGTATGTTTCCCCAGCGTACTCAGTGGCGTATGTTTCCCCAGCGTACTCAGTGGCGTATGTTTCCCCAGCGTACTCAGTGGCATATGTTTCCCCAGCGTACTCAGTGGCGTATGTTACATTCATAAATATATACGAATGCATAGCTGGAGTTAGGCATTAAGAGGACCCTGGGTTAATACATTTGAGGGACCCTTTATTATGTATGTTTATTTCCCCCCACTCGTATCCCTAAAAAAGATAAATAAAAGACGGGTAATCAACTAAAATTAAATTTATTCTGTATATCTTTATTTTTTTTTTTTAGTTGTTTTTTATTTATTTATTTTTTTTAGTTTTATCAGGTTGTCTAGAACTGGAGTTCTCATGCCCCCCCTATACACACACACCTTTTTTGGTCCCCAGGTTGCATACTAGTCCATATATGTATGGCTCTTGTGTCTGTGTATATATGGAAGTGATGATGTTCAAAGTCAACTTCCACCACCCAGAGATGATTTGACATCCCATATATGTAGCAAGAAATGCAGATTGTTGGCTAGCATGATGAGCCACTGTAGTTCACACAGCAAATGAATGCATTGTTGTTGGTGGGGGTGGATTTTAACTGATGGACTGGACGTGACAGTGATGGTCATACTTGCTTTGTGAGTTGACAGCCACTATATATATATATATATATATATATATATATATCTATATATATATATATATAATCTAGCATGAGTGGCTTAGTTTTGGTAATTAGTATACTTTTCTTATATTACTATGAAAAGAAATGGATCTCTGTAGTTTTTTACGGGACTAGATGACAAACAAAACTAATAATGATTGGCTCAGTTTATTCTCTACAACACAAACCCAAAAGATGATAGCTATGTAAGATAGGTGATTCTGATTTATACATGGGGATTCTCTCAAAAAAATTCTAATAAAATTAGAACAGTCATTACTTTTTGACTGATCCTTGTATTATAAAGTGAATATTTCTTTCTTATTCAATGCCATTTTGATTACTTTCTCGGAAGTGCTTCAGCAAGACAATTTTAATGCTTGTTGCTACCTCTGCCTTGGAAGTATTTCATTTCACATACCATTCAAAATAAATTGATTGTACTTTCAAAGAGATACAGTATTTCTTGGGGCACATAGTATTTGAAAGGTAGGAATTGAGGTTTGAAATAGTTTTGAGTGGTGGGGAGAAAGTCATGTAAAACAATTTCATCCATACTTTTTTAGAGTCATTGGAAGCTTAATTGTTGAGACATTCAGAAGGGCTCAAAAATTGCGCATATGCTCCATCTTGTGAGTTAGCAAGTGAGAAAACCCGAAGCAAATTTTTTTCCAACCACCATGATACCCAAGTTGGTAAACACTCAAAAAGTGTCTGTTCCAACCATACCTGCACAAAAGACACCATCCCCACACCATTGTTTTCTGAGTTGTGTTCCATGAAGGACTCAACCTGTGAGTTCTTTCAATGTAGCTCTATATTCATCACTAAAAATTACTGTTGAAAAATCAGTTTTCATGTCCTTTGCCCAACTTTATACATTTTGTGATATTTAATTCAATATGATAGACAGCAGATTGAAATAAGGATTTTGCTTCAAAATTCTGGAGTTAACAAGTATGAGAACCCCTGAAGAAGGCTGGACATTGCAACAGTTGAAATGTTAGTATAGCAACCAAGGTGTGCATACAGATCTGAATTTTGTTTTCTTTTGTTTTGTTCCCCCACCCCAATTTAAGTAATTTGTATATTCATGAGACAAAAATTCATTGAAGAAAAATCATTTACAAACTAATTAGAAACTTTCTCTTATATTTTAAACATTAACATGCTTGGAATATTATCATAATCATTTATCTTAACCCTTTTCTAATTTCTAAAAAAAAATATTTCAAAAGCAGCATTTCAACTTCAAAATTGATGAAAAACAAATTCACACAGCAGTTAAATATGATAAAAAAAAAAAAAAAAAAAAAAAGATAAATTGGTAAGACTTAGTTTATCTGTTCATAATATCAAACCAAAACCTTTCATTTGAGCCCTCAAATTTGATGTGTATACTTGTTGACATTTTGACTTGATTATTTTATTTTTTTTTGTGTATCAGTTTTTAAGAAATATTTCTGTAGAATCAATTACCATTTATAACCATTCAATGTAAGTGTTCTTTTATCACAGTACAAACCTGTATTCTTTTACTTCCCTTTGTATTTACCATTTTTGACCACTTCCTGTTAGCCTTAATTATCACCAGAACCAGCATTGTAAAAGCATGGGCCCAAGTACACAGTTTATATTTTTCTCTTCCTTCTAAATCTTACCCCCAATGCATTGCCATTTTACCCTTTAGGCTTTTAATAAATGTGCTGATGAACAGGTCTTTATCTTCATAGTCTTAATTGCTATAAGGCATTTATCTTGAGGGACGAAACATATACAAGATGGACTTTTATTCAGGAGGCAGAACAGTAGGACTATGATTTCTCTTTTATTCTTAATTTCCAAACAAGAAAAATACTTGGCTACTTTTAAAAAGGATTTTCATTGACATTTTTCATTGGAAACTTTCCAGTACCAGTTGAAATCATTTTCTTTAATGATAATAAAAGTATCAAAATTTCTTCCTTCTACATTTTATTTTTTCATTATTAAAAAAAAAAAAAAACATATAAAAATACTTTTTAATGTTGATAAGCAGACACAGAAAGAAAACTACAAAAATTCCTACAGAAAGTTAGTGGAGGAAAGCAAGAAAAAAAAAGACTAAGTATCAACTGCAAGAAGACAGAATTCATGGTTGTTAGCAAAAGGATGAGCCCAAAGTGTAAATTGTAAATTTGTAATACCAAAATTAAACAAGTGCAGAAATTTAAATATCTGGGAAGTGTTTTAACAGAGGACAGAAAGAGAGACACTGAAATCCAAAGGCATATTTGGATAGCCAAGGGAGCATTCCATAAGCTAAGAAATAGAAAAACTTTGCTAGAAATAAGGAAATGAGTATCAAAGTGTTACATGATATCTGTCCACCTGTATGGTAGTGAGTGCTGGACAATCTCCTCAAAGATGAAGAAAAGACTTGCAGCAACAGAAATGTAGTTCTACAGAAGGATGCTGAGGATACCATGGACTGTACATGTGAGCAATGACACAGTTTTATAGAAAATGGAAACATAACATTGTGAAGAGACAGTTGAGGTTTCTATGGCACATAATTAGGAAGGAGGATTTGGGAAATCTGATTGATACTCACATGACAGATTTGAAGGCAAGAGAGAGGAAAACAATACAGAAACTAACTGGCAAGCTTTAAATGGATGGTAGAGCATGGTTTAAAAGAAATAGCAAAGACCAAATTTATTAAGAGCTACAAGAGACAGGAAATTGTGGAGAGCTATGATCATTTCAGTTTTTGAATGACTCGCCATCAAAATAGTTTGTATTTATTTTTTGCCACTTGTTGAAAATAAATTTTGAAAGTACTTATTTTTTAAGTATCACAGAAAAACAAATATTAAAAAAAATATTGCAGGTGTTTGTAAAATTTCTAGGAAAATGGGTTTCCTCCTTCATACATATATATATATATATATATATTCAGCCCACTTCTGCCCCCTCAAAAAAATTTCAAATGTTAAAATTGGATTGATGAAAGGTTAAGTTGGCTGAAACTGTTTCACTAATGGCATTTTGGTCTTCAGGCTAAAAAATTCCTTGAACAGGTAAAATGTAGGCCAGCAATGTCCGACATTGGTTTTGAAGGTGGCTTGGGCTATTTACACTTTGTCATTTTGTGGGTCGCTTATGAGCATTTCCTTCTTTCTGTCTTTCTTTCATTTTTTTGTCCCAACACTGTAAGATGCTGTCACTTTAAACGAGTGTTTCTCACCCATTTTAAGCAATAGCACACCTAGGATAAAATGAAAATATCCCAGGACACTTAGCAAGATTTTTAAGGGTTATACATCTAAATTTTATGAAATAAAATCATGTATTTTTAAAAATACACACATATGAACTTCAATGTTTCTATTCAACCATTTGTGCAGCTTATTTAGTGTGAAACCTGTGCCTGGTGTTTCTTTGGTGGTGTTTCTTTTTTTTATGATTTCAATGTTTGATCAAATGTGCAATAAGCAGACCCTCATTTCTTCAGTTGAGTGTAATCTTCCTTGCTTCTTATTTTTTGATATTATTTAGGGTTGAGAAGCCTAATTCACATAAGTAGAAAATTGCAATAAAACTAATAAAGCCTTTTTAGCTAATGTGGGATATTCCTTTTGTATTGAAATCCAAAATGTATCAATGAATGTACCATTGAATGTTTTATTTTGAGCCCTCGATCACTAGAAATGGTGGCCAATTCTTCTTCACATAACTGAAGTCCAATATTAGAAAGGATGCTCATACTTTTGCAACATGCTTAACAGGATCACACAGCATACTAGTGTGTTGTGGCACAGCAGTTGAGGATCACTGCTTCTGGCAAAATTTGAACTTGCGTCCCCCTGGTCAGAGGGAACTGTTGTTAGAGCCAAATAATAAAAATATATGGAACAAATGCTCAAATATGAATATTCACTAAAAATAATGTTTAAAGTGAAAATCTGTTGGATTAATAAATAAAAATCTATTAGTTAAGAATAATTACTTCTGTAAAAGCAAAATATGAACCTGAGAACTTGTCATGTTCTTAAATATCTTGACTCTTATTATACGATTATCATGCATGACATCCAACTAAGTGAATGAATTTTCAAAGGAGACAAACCTTTTGTCAGGCCCTATAAATTGGTGATACAAAATTGTAATGAGCTTTACAAAATACCAAAAGCCACATCACTTAAAGACTTTCAATAGCAGCAACAACTAAAATGGCTGGAACATAGAAACTAGAAGATAAAATAATGATATAAACAAGATGTTCCCTTCCACATTATCTTAAACAAAAGGTTAGGAAAGAAATGCCCATCAGTACTAGAAAGAGTGATAGGAGTAGGCTGAAAACTGTTTGAAGAGAAAGATTTTATAAATTTCAACTGACTAATATTATCACTTTGGTTCAATGAATGGTAAATGTTTCCTTTTTACCATTGTAAAAAAAAAAAAAAAAAAAATTAAAAAAATCTTTGTGTGCAATAAAAAAAATACTTAACATAAGTACTGCCACAGTCATTTTTAATGAAGCATTAGAGAGGGGTTGCTGCCTAAAGACACAATAAATATATATATATATATATATATATATATATATATATATATATATATATATATATAAATGGGTAGACATCTGTTTATTAACAGTAAAATTATAACCGACCTTAAGAAGAGAAGTCTTCCTAAAGAAAATTGCATCTCCCAACAGGAATTGAACCTGTATTCTCTTTTTTTTCATCAGGCAAACCACTTTAAAGCCAAGTCTGCCTTTTACTAATCAGGCTACAAGAAGCCACCATGACAAAACAAGATTTTCAATTACCTTATTTATGAAATGCAATCTCCCAAAATCTTTCTCTCTCATGTCAGAAACATAAAGTAATTTTTAAGCAGTTATTACATTTTTGATGCACACTGTGTGTGTGTGTGTGTGTGTGTGTGTATGTATGTGACGAGGTGGGAAAAGTTTTCTTGTGTAATGCCTTTAGTTGGACTAAAGGACAAAAGTGTCAAACAAGAAAACTTTTTCCCCAATATTGTTCTTGATATATAAAAAATATCTATTGTTATCTTATATCGTTTATATTAGGATATGGAACAGAGCAGGTATCTATATTTAGAGGATTGGGAAAGATATGTGTTCAAAAGTGCTATTCAGGCTTTCTTTGATCAGGAGATCCTACATGTCTGAGAGGTCAAGGCACGTCATATCTAATGATGGTTTCTCTTCAGGGGCCCAGGTTCAAATGCTGCCAGAGGGCATATATTTTTCTAACAAGATTTCTCGAATATTCAGGCCAGTAGATGTAAATAAATGAATATACTGTTTAATAATAAAAATGAGTATCCATTAAAATAACAAATATGAGTAACCATCAAAAATAAACTGAAAATACATATAAATAATCGTATATTCGGACAGCAATCCCTCTTTTATACAACTTTCATTAAAAACAACTGACAAAGTACTGTGGTTAAGTTTTTTTTCTTGAGTTCTTATTTTTTTTTCTTTTTGAAACATAAATTATGTAGAAATTGCCCAAATTTTCTGTATGGCTGAGTGCTTTTGGCTATACTTTTAGCCATTATCAAGGATGATTTTATTTTTACTTTTAACTGAATGTGTGAATTGTTTTATGTATGTATCTAGAGTTATAGCAATGTTTTCTTTTTCAAACACAATCATCACATTGTGGCCATGTTCATAGTTAATGTAATTAAGTGTTTCTTTTTTTTTTTTTTTTTTTTAAAATAATGCTTCCATTATTTTTAGCCTTTTTGTCCACATGGATGATGCTATTATATTTGTGTTATCAACGAGTATGTTATAGATGGAGTTTGGTAGGTCTCAGTGTGTGTTTAAATGAGATCTAATTGAGCTATGGTCAGAAACAATTTCTATATAATTTATGTCCAGAAAAGAAAAGAAAAATTATAAGAACACAAGAAAAATTAAATAAAAACTTACTCCAGTACCTTGTCACTCATTTTTAATGAGACTTATATATATATAATTACTTGCTATAAACATTATTTTTAGTGGGTAAATGTGTTTGAGTTACTATCCCTGTTTTTTTTTTTTTATAAAAAAATTTTTTTAACAGTGTCCCCAGTAAAAATGTTTATAGTAATAATGCTGGATTTCAAAGATTCATATATCTGGTACCATATGTTTGAGGATCGGCCACATTCTGATTTAATATCATCTTCCCACTTCCAAGTTTGAATCTAAGCCAAATCACTTTGGAAATTATCATTAGACATGACTGACACAAACCTTTTCTGACAAGTTTGAATTAACTTTCCTGTCATCAACTCAAATCTCTCCCCCCACAGCTGGTGATTGAGATATATATATATATATATATATATATATATATATATATATATATATATATCCTCTGCTCAGTTGCGAGCTTTTGTTCAACTTTTTTTTTTCCTTTTTTTGATTTTTTTTTTCATGACGCATAAGACACTTTCTCTCTCTTTCACATGCACTTATTTTCATTGTTATCTAGAGTAAAAATAAATTCCATTTGAACAAAGCTATGCAGAACTGTCGTCATTATGTTGGCAGGCAGGATGAGATGAAGGCTGATTTTTTTTTTTTTTTTTTTTTTTTTTTTTTTAATTATTTCTCAAGAGTTTTTTTAGTTTTATTTGCATAAATTATAAAACTAACTTGGTTTCTTATTTTTTTAAAATGCAGTTTTCAACTGTTGAGGGACCTCCTCCTCTTGTACATGTTCATTCTGTTTCGATACCCCCACCCCCTCTGCATATTTGTGACAGACTAGAGACATGACTGGCTGTGTGTATAATGTCCACTAATCAATAAACACTGCATAGATAAAATGAATAATGTTGCTTTGAACGAAATAATTTAGCTGATGACTTTTCCAGAACCTTTTCTGGCTTATTTTAATAGGTCTCACAAAGTTATTCTTTAATAAGAGATGAAACATATCTTCTCCTGTACAAGCTGCAATATAAATTTTCCTTTTTTTTCTTTTTTTCTTTTTTCTTTTATAAGAAAAGAATAGGAAATTTTTTTTTTTTTTTTTTTCTTTGAGGAACTTTATCAAGGCAAGCATTGTGGAAATGTTATTTGGTAATTTGTATTTATACATAGAAGTAATATGGAGAGATAAAAATATTGTTGCCTCTAAGACAGGTTACCAAATAAAACTTCCAATTCAATATTGTAAAATGATTTTATATCCAAATTTTTACACACACACACACACACACACACACATATTTCCTTGAAGACAACTGACAATGTAATAGGATTAAGCTTTTTATTCAATTTTTCTTGTGTTTATATAAGAGTTTATGTCTAGAAAAGAAAAAATATAAAAATTATCCAAATGTTCTGTATATGAGTGCTTTCATTATTCTTTTAGCCATTATTCAGGATGACTTTTATTTTTATATTTAACTGATGTGTAGATTTTTTTTTTTTTTTTTTTTTTTTTTTTTTTTTATGGATATATCTAGAGTTATGGGAATATTATTTGATTTTCCAAACATGATCAGCACATTGTAGTTGTGTTCATAGTTGATATTATTGAGTTATGGTTTTTGCTTTTTTATTATTAATACCTCCATTATTTTAGCCATTTTTTTACATTTTGATGAGGGCATGGGGTTGCATTTTCTATGAGTATGTTGTGGATTGAGCTACATCTCTCTGACCATAGCTTATTTAGGGCTTATTTAAACATACAGGAACCTACCAAACTAGTTGCTAGGCATCTTTAATGAAACTTGTATAAAAGAGAGATTGCTACCCAAATACACAAAATGTGTGTGAGTGAGTGAGTGAGAAAGTTCTCAGAATATATCTTTAGGAAAGAATAAATAATCCAACTTCATCAAGGCAAATGATGATAAACAAAAGCAAAATATTGTACAGTTACTCGAGAATCAAAAACTTTTATAGGATGGTCCTGTGAAATATATGGCTCAAACACTAATATTCCATGGTTATAATTTATTACATTGGAATCATAATCACGATCCAATTCATCAGACATCTTTTTGAAAATATATATATGCTCAAATACAGGTATCCACTAAAAATAATGATTGAAGAAAATATATAGTCTCAGGTATAGAATGGGTAAAAATAAATGTCAAATTTTTAGAATTTATTTGTATCCTTCTAACCTATGGAAGGATGCACACATCTGCCTACTAGGGTGCATTTGTGTTTATTTAATCCCCCCCCCCCCCGCAAGAGCCTAGCAGTGGTTTATACTGTAACTAAACTGAGAGGAGCTTAGTTACAGTTTCAGAGAGAGAGAGAGAGAGAGAGAGTATAATCTGACATGAACAAGTTTGACCAATGTCATTATGCTGAAAACTTGTCATGATGACATGTGACTTCATACTAATGTGTGTGTGTGTGCGCACACACACACACACACACATCTTATATATAAAATATAGTTTTAAGGTATGCCATATTCATGGGTTAAAGTGCTCAATATCAGGGGATAGGGCATATGTAAATATAAAAGTGGACCTTGGATGCCCAGAGGCAACGGTCTGGCCATATGCATTGTTTTTGCTCAACTATTTATATATACAGGCCTTGGGTGGAGTCTATTGTATTATTCTAATGGCTCTTGTTTCAAATTATTTGAATGGCTCTTGTGGGACCGAGTGCAGTTTTATGATTAAATTAAGTTTGGGATTGTGTGTCCAGTTCCTTCTAAGGTTTTCTTTTCTTTCACTTTCAGTAATCCATTGAATCTTAGTGACATCATCATATTCCTTAGTGTGAATTGATTTAAAATAAAATAAACAAATAAGTGTTGTTATAAGCTGATTCTTAGCTTAGTCAAGCATTTCATGTAGTAATTATATTTCTTTTAAACAAAGTATTTTGTTTACTTCACAAATGCAATATAGAGTTGTGATGCTGGCAGAAATGGTGTTTGGTCACCAAATTTGAAATATCTTTGAGAAAATTGTCAATTGCTTTATTTTATATATATATATATATATATATATATATATATATATATTTTTTTATTGAGATAGGGGGATTGAAATGGAAATTGTGAACTTTGTATTGCTTTATCCAACAGATATTTGTTAAGACATTATTGATTTTATATCTTGGTCAGACTAATTGTCTATTCCTCTCACCTCATTTCAAGTAAAAAGCTAAGATTTCAAAATTTAAAAGTAGAAAAATTTATTGGATTATTTATTGACACTATTTATTATATTGTTTATTAGAAGGGTTAGCAAATTGCCAAGTGATTCAAACTTTATAAAATCTTAAATAAGAATTTCCTTATATAGTGGGACTTCAGTTCACAAATTTAATTCGTTCCTGAAGCCCGTTCATAACCCAAAATTTTCATAAACCAAAACTGTTTTTTCAATAGGAATCAATGTAAAATGGATTAATTCGTTCCTGGTCCCAAGATGATTGCTTATTTAAACTTTAACAGTACTTTGTGCACAAGTTTATACACAGAACTAATGAAAATCATTAAATCTAAGAAATAAATAAGCCCAATACTAAACGGATAAAATATAGATGAACATTTTAATTTTACTGTAAGTAGGAGAGTTGATAGCGTAAGGGAAAGGAAAGAGATGTTATTGTTTGGAAAAGGAGAAGGAAAGACCTGATCGTCTTTGTTATTTATAAGAATAGTATAGATTTGTTGAATTTTTTTCTATATGAAACTGAGTAGGAAGGGACAATAACATCAACAATTGTTTTTCTCTTAACTTTACTCTTTCCTTTACCAGTATCACTGCTAGCTTTCTTTGGAGCCATGACTGAGGACTAATGAAGAGAAAAAAAGTCACAGTACAATAAAATTAGAAAAGCACAGCACACGAATGTACACAACATGGCAGTCAACTAAGAAATGATTCCGTTTGTGTTAACTCTGTTCAACAATGTTGTTTGAAAACTGAAATTTTGTTTGATAACCGCGACATTTTCATTTTGAATATACTGTTCAAAAACCGATTTGTTTGACATGTGATACATTCGAGAACTGAGGTTGCATTATAGTTTGGCTCACATATTTGAATAATTTAGTAATTATTTATGAATAAAAAAAAATTGTTTTCATATTTATTTCTTTATAAATCGGTAAATGATAAATATTGCATTGTATTAGTTTTAATACAATTGTAGCTTTTAGATTGTTATAACTATAAAATTATTCTTGTAAATAAATGATCTAATCAATAAATTGTGCTTAACTCTTTGAGTCCTGTGCTCCTGAACACTTTTCACCTTTTCTGCCTGAGCCTCCCGAGTCAAAATTTGCAAATAATTGTTATGTAATGTTTCACAGTAGATATAAAAATAGTAACAAGTGTTTACCCACTGTTCAACCGGTGGCTAGGCATTAAGTCATTTTACTCTAACACCAGGTAAAGTGGTGATCAGGACTCAAAGGGTTAATGTTTTTGTTATAAAATCTCAAGAACAAAGAAAATTCCACTTTCGTCATGTGTTTAGTTTTTTTGTTTTTTTTTTAAACAAACATTGCCAGACAGTGAAGT
Source organism: Acanthosepion lycidas (assembly GCA_963932145.1). Taxonomy (NCBI): domain Eukaryota; kingdom Metazoa; phylum Mollusca; class Cephalopoda; order Sepiida; family Sepiidae; genus Acanthosepion; species Acanthosepion lycidas. The sequence goes on from OZ010615.1 coordinate 50,310,895, forward strand.
TAAAATAATACCAATGTCAAGGGAAAAACGCTTTTTTCGTGGGCACGAAGGTTAAACATGGCTGATAACTCCATTGCACTCTTTGCCATTGTAACACATTAAATGTTATCAATTAAAAATGATCCAAAAGGTCATTAATCAAACTCTAGTTTGACTCTGAACAACACCAGTTAGACATTTTCTTGGTGCTGCCCGTCATGTGGTTATGTTTTAAAAGATATTGCTTGATAAACAATTGTTGTTAACAAATAATAAACATTGGTTTCCAGAATAGGCTTAACTGATAGGCTATTAGTCTTGTCATTACTATTTATACATATTACAAGTGTTGGCAATATTATTTATCTTGATGTTTTCAATTGCAAAGACGTTTATGACTCAAATAAGTTGATGAAACTCTTTGCTTAGTGGAACATTGTGGCAGTCCATTTTTTTCTTTTTTTTTTCATTTTTTCTTTTTTTTTCATTTTTTCTTTTTTTTTCATTTTTTCTTTTTTTTTCATTTTTTCTTTTTTTTTTCATTTTTTCTTTTTTTTTTCATTTTTTCTTTTTTTTTCATTTTTTCTTTTTTTTTCATTTTTTCTTTTTTTTTCATTTTTTCTTTTTTTTTCATTTTTTCTTTTTTTTTCATTTTTTCTTTTTTTTTCATTTTTTCTTTTTTTTTCATTTTTTCTTTTTTTTTCATTTTTTCTTTTTTTTTCATTTTTTCTTTTTTTTTCATTTTTTCTTTTTTTTTCTTTTTCTCTCTTTTCTTTTTCTCTCTTTTCTTTTTCTCTCTTTTCTTTTTCTCTCTTTTCTTTTTCTCTCTTTTCTTTTTCTCTCTTTTCTTTTTCTCTCTTTTCTTTTTCTCTCTTTTCTTTTTCTCTCTTTTCTTTTTCTCTCTTTTCTTTTTCTCTCTTTTCTTTTTCTCTCTTTTCTTTTTCTCTCTTTTCTTTTTCTCTCTTTTCTTTTTCTCTCTTTTCTTTTTCTCTCTTTTCTTTTTCTCTCTTTTCTTTTTCTCTCTTTTCTTTTTCTCTCTTTTCTTTTTCTCTCTTTTCTTTTTCTCTCTTTTCTTTTTCTCTCTTCAGTGAAAACAAAAACAATACTGCTGCTTACTCAATATCACTATTTCTGTTTGTCATCCCCATTTGTTATTTTTGACAATAGCAACTGTTATAATCCACCTACCAAAGATGGACATTTTTTTTTTCTTTTCTTCCATTCATAAGTAGCTAGCTTCATTGCGTAATATTGACCTTTCTTTCATTTCCCTCCTTGGTTTGAGCCAATGTGTCATCTCAATAGGGTTATTTTGGGTTTCTCAAAATCTTACATTATTGGCATTGACAGTGAAGTCTAGTATGAGCCCCTTGTATACTTTGTTTTACTATAGGCAGAACTACTCAACCTTGTTGAAGATTACACAATTCCCCACTGAATATTATGCAACACTCTCTATAGCCATGGTAATTCTGGTTGCACCTATTAAAGTGATGTCCAGTCAACTCTTCGGTTATGCATGGGAGATTTCTAATCATAGCCACTTGGATAATGGCCTGCTTCTTGACATTTCTCAATTCTTTTTTCATAGAAAATTTATAATCATAATTGCTCAGGTTATGATCACTTATTGTCATTTCTCAAACTGTCATACATTTTTCAGTGTGTTTGTACTAGCCCAGAAATTGTGGGTGTGCTCTGTAGCAACAACTTTAGCAATTCTAGGCCCACACCAAAATGCAGAACATTTCCTTATGTCTATCATCTACTTCACGTTCGGGGAAGAATGACACAGCAAACACACACTCAACATCTTCTTGGAACTGTTTTTGATTTCATTTGATTATTTTAAAATGTAATTTTTTATGCATTTTATTTTTAATTCTCTTCTCAACTATTCAACCCATTTTCCTGTGAATTTCAACGATCATTATCCAGTTAACAGTCTCTCCAAATCACCAACCTGCTATTTCATGCATTCAAAAGTTTAAACAAGGTCAAATGCCCTGTTACACCGTGAAATGTATGACGAGCCATGGGTGATACTGAACTCTTGTGAAATGCAGGTTACTCATTGCTGGTGAAAATGAATAGCCAGTCATGGTGTCTATTTAGAGAAATTGTTTTGTAGTTGAAAAGAGGTGATAAAAGGTTCTTGGCCTAACATTCTCCCAAAATTTAACCAAATTAGATTTTTTTTTTTTTAATCTTGTTTATGCCACTTAAATTTAAACTGATTTTGATGAGGTTTGCCAAGGCTAAAGAATGACATTGGTAGCATTTCATAACAATCACCTGTTTGATGAGGTCATCTGTTGTGTCAAAACAGGGGTCTAGGTGTATATTTGTAGATTTTACTTAATTTTTTTTTTTTTTTTTTTTTTTGTGAGATTGCTTTTCCCATCATTTAAAATTTCAAACCCACTACTCAGTCCTTCCAAAAGTTGTGCTTGGTTCTACAAAAAACTTTACCACTATAATCAGCTTGTATGAGTAAGTTGTGGTTCAGGTCATGAAAAAAAAAAATAGGCCCTCTCAAACACACACACACACACACACACACACACACACACACACACACACACACATGCGCATATATATATAATTGTTATTTTTAGTCAAAAGTGGACCTTCCAATAGGTTTCACCCAAGAGAAACCGTCATTTGGTCTGACATGCTTTTGACCACTCAGCCATGAAGATCTTTAGTCAGTCAAGGTTCTATTTGCCTTTGAAGCACACTTGTTCAGATTTCTTCAAAAGTCATAACTGTTCAGTTTTCTATGCAAAATGCAAACAAAGTGATTGTAAAAGAATTGATCTTATTTATTAATCAAGTTATTTTGTTTTAAATGTTATTTTTAAAAATAACACTTAAGTAACAAAAATGTCAGATTAAATAAAATCCTTTAATGCTTTAGAAATTATATAATTTCACCTAAGAATATATCTGTAAGAGGATTTTTTTTTTTAGTTTTTAATGGATTTTTTATCATTATTTCTTCATTACTATGTTATTTTTACTGGGTACAATAAAATCTAAGATAGTTGTTATTAATTTCACTATTTAAGAAAGAAAAAAACTGGATATAGATACTCAAATATATGTACCCATTAAAAATAACATAGTAATATATGAATTAAGTTAAACTAATAAATTGTTTCTCTTGTCAGAGCTGCATTGTGCACCAATCTGCAATTTAATATGAAGTTAGAGTTGCTATGACACTGCATATTGAATAACATGTACTATTCAAAAAAGAATCTTTTTTTATAGCTTTTACAAGTTTTATAATCTTATAAACATTGTTTGATATTTTGTAACCTATCAACATAAATTGTATGACTGTCAAGTGTTTATGCAAAACAAATGGTTACTAGTCATTTAATTATTTGTTGTAAAAATCTCTTAAAAATGTGTCCTTGTAATGCTTCACCCCCCCCCTCCGTGAACGCCGCCCGTAAGTTGCCTCTTCTTATAATTTGTATATTTGTTTGATATTTCAGCTGCACTCCTTGCATTAAAGAGGAAAAAAAGATTTGAGAAACAGCTGCAACAAATTGATGGTACACTATCCACTATAGAGTTGCAAAGAGAAGCATTGGACAATGCCAGCACAAATACCGAAGTCCTTAATGTCATGGGGGCATCTGCTAAAGCGATTAAGGCAGCTCACAACAACATGTAAATCATTTTTAATTTATCCTTTTATCACTAATTAATATGCTAAAACAAAAAATACAATCCAATGTCATTGTCTCATAGAAAAGCCAGTTTGAAAGAAAAGTTGCTTTAATTCACCAAATTAGTTCAAGTCGAGCCACAGATAATAACACATTTTGTCTAACACAAAATGCTAAATATTACTTCCATTTCCAAGGAATGAATCAATGAAATACTGATTAGTTACACAGGCATGTCTTTTAGCTTTATTTACATTTGCTGTAATATAAATCTATAGAAACTACTGTGGCCACAAAGTGACTGATCAATTTATATATTGATTGTAATATAGAATTGAATCCCCACTTAATATCCACATTATAATTTCATGTTTATCATATTCTGATTAGGTATGTATTCGCCTTTACCTCCTAACTATGGGTTAATTAGTAAGACTTGTACCACTAAATATCACAAAAAAAATTTTTACACTCTAAAAATATTTTCTGGCTTTAAATAACCTGTAAACTGTTGATAAGCAATAAAAGATGAATCAATCGATTAAATACTTTAATGGAACTTTTCAGTTTTTAAGTTGGCCGATATTAATTTCACTGTTTTTTTTTTTTTTTTGTTGTTTATGCATATACCCAGTAAATGTTTTATTTGGTTAGCACATTTAGCCACTTTGGTCACCTCTCCACTCCATTTCAAAATTGTGGTTCATGGTGGCATTCAAAGTAGAATAGTGCAATGGCTTGCCAGTTTCTTTTGCAATATGTTTATATTCATACAGCAATAAAACATTTCTCAACTTCTGCTGTTTATAAAAGATTAATTCATTGATTAATTAAAATGAAAAAGAAATTGTAATGAGCTTCTAATGTTAGTTTCATGCTGTTTTTCTTGTGATTAATACCTTTTTTCCATTTTTGATTTTAGGGATATTGACAAAGTCCATGACTTGATGGATGATGTTGCTGAGCAACAAGAAATAGCCAATGAGATCTCAGAAGCCATCTCCAATCCAGTTGGTTTTGGTCAAGACATTGATGAAGTAATTTTGCATTTTTTGGTTTGTTTTCTTTTTCCCCCCTCAGTTTTATGCAGAATTATCTCAACTTGACAGCTCAGGAGGTTTCTAATGCTCTCTCTCTCTCTCTCTTTCCCCTCCCCACCTCTCTCTCTCCCTCTCCCCTACCTTTTCTTTCTCCCCCTCCCCCACATTTTTCTCTCCCTCCCCCACATTTTTCTCTCCCTCCCTCTCCTCCACCTTTTTCTTTCTCCCCCCCTCCCCCACATAGATTCCACTGGTATTCACTCTTTATTTTGTCCACTGGGCTAGATTGTTCTAGGGGTGGTAGAACCTGTTAGGGTCCCAGCTATGTGCAAACAGTTAACCTACCAAACTGGAGTGAAAACACTATGAAAGTGCAAAAATAGATTTAATACCTTGTAAAAAAAAATTATTACCAGCGATACATTTTTGAAAATTGAAGGAAAAAATATTAGCAGCAATAAAAAATTTTGTCGGTATTAGATAATCCATTGAGGTTGATATGCCGTAAACCAAACCAAATATTCCAGATGTTATTTCCTTTTAACTCAACTCTCCACGTTTTCGTTCCCTACTGGTATTGAACTCACAAATCTTTGTGTCTAGTCACTGGATCTAACCAATGCCTTTATCCACTGAGTAGAGTCAAAGAGCCGTGAATTCAATACCAGGCTGCAGCTGTGGTGAACCAAAGCTTGCAGAGTTGTGTTAAAGGGAAATAACTGAGAGATCTGGAAGAGGCATGGCACATGGAACTAGAAAAATTTACCCCAGTGATTAGAAATTCTAATCACCTGAAGAAGGCTGGCGTGTACAACAGCTGGAACATTGTGAATAGGGCGATGAGGATAACAGTCTAAATAATGTAAGATTCCAATAAATATAAAATTGCTTTCTCTGAAGGTTTTCCTTAAGGGGTCTTCTCTATGTTAATCAAAGAATTTATAATTTGAGTTTACCTTTCTTCCATTCAGGAAATTTCTTTCTAAAAGAATAAACTGCATTGTTTCATATCCTTTCTTGTTTAAATTTCTAACCTGAACATCTTTTTTGTGACTTTCAGGATGAATTACTGCAGGAACTTGAAGAACTCGAACAAGAAGAACTTGAAAGAGAATTGCTCAATGTTGGTGCTCCTGTCACAGACCAGCTCCCGTCCGTACCATCAGCTGAACCTGACATGGCATCTTCATCACGTACGTCTGCTAAAAGTTATTTTAACTTCTTAAAATAAATTTGAAGTCCATATAAAAGTTAAAATATTGTAATTTTAAATCTGTGATATAATTTTCCCGTTGTAACACCCACCCCATGCCAATCAAATGTTTCCACCCATCTTTTAATTTAGGAGCCTTTGTTGGGTAGGAGCTGCATAGAAAGTGATGCTGAGATACAAATAGACAAAGCCCAATATATCTCTTATGACACTCAACCTGATGAAGGTATCTCAAGCCCATGCATCACAGCCAAATGATAAATCCTCTGTCACCCACCTTGCTTTGTGCATGATTAATTCTGGTCCTGCCTAAACAAAGATGCATGACTGTCATATGGTAAAAGAATAGTGTAGCTTTGCAGTAAGTCAGATTTAGAAAAACTCCTTGAGTTTGATTAACCCAGTCCACTTGAACAGTCTCCAGTTGAGGGTGTATTTTGATGTGACTGCCAATTCACCTTAATTGCCTCATCCTTTCAACTTAAAAAAAAACAAAAATAACAGAAAGCCATGCTCTCAACACCCAGCTTCAAGACTCCTCAACTACTTCAACTTTCTTGCTTGTTGGAAAACCATGAAATAGTCCTAGGTATGATGATGACTACATCTGGCACCGAGACTTCTGATCAGGAGATTAGAGGTTTCGAGGAGTGTGGAACCACCTCTTAATTGCTGTTGTTCCCAGGTCCACCCTGACCTGGGGTGGTAGCACCTGTTAGGGTCCCAGCTACAGGAAAATAGTGAACTCCCAAACAAATACGGAAGTGTAAAAAATACATTTTTTTGTATTTAGAATTACCAACAATACATTTTATCTGTAAATATATTTAATTGAAGCCATAAAATTGTGTTCAAAAGATTTAAAATTCAGCATTAAATATCCCATAGAGATTGATATGCCACTAAACAAAATCAACCAACTAAAAAACCATAAAACAAAAGACCAACCAATCAATCAATGAAGTGCCAATTTTTATTGTAATTTTGTCGTTTCAGGTCGGAAGGAAGATAAGCATAAAGAAGACATTGACAGTGACCTTTCAGAACTTGCTGCTTGGGCTGAATAGAACTTTTTGACAAGTGTGCACACAACTAATTGCAGACACCCTAGCATCTACCCACAAACATCACCAATACAACTGATTAGAATAATTGCTTTTGATAAATATCATGACAAGATGATCAGCTGTGGCTGCAAACCAGATTTCTCTCTTCATTTCTGGCTTGACTATGACCCTTTGCTCCTTTCATTTTTTTTTTTCTTTCTTTTTTTTTCCCCCCTTTTCTTCTAATGCTGCCACCCAACACCACCACCACCACCACCCTTACTATTATGACTGCATTGCTTTAGCCACTCCTTTGAACTCTATTACTACTACTACTACTACTACTATTACTACTGCCATGAATTCTAGCAGTATTGAATAGAATAAGTGTTTCTGTAGGGGGACAATAATAGTTGTTTGTGTGGAAGACGTAGTGTAAGGGTGTTAACACACACAAATCTCGAAACATTCATACATGTAAATACAGATTCTCACGGACATGTTTACATACAGATTTGAGTAGTGAACATGGCGAGGAGGATGAAAGAGAGTCAAATTGAGAAAGTTGGTTGTTCCTAATGACTCTAAAAAAAAAAAAAAAAAAAGAAAAAAGAAAAACGGTGATATTTCTTCTCAGCATTGTATCCCTAGTGGTGAGAGTGGGTAGGCCTAGGAGCTCCTCCTCCCTTCTTGTAGCAGACTTGAAAGTGCTCTTCTTAACTGATGATGATGATTACAAAACCTTTGAAAAATAAAACAGACAAAATTTGAAATGTGAAAATTATTCATAATTTAAAAAAAAAAAAAAATGTGATAACTTGAAAAAAAAAATTTTTTTATTGAAAATCTGTCTTCTCACAATGATTCTTCTGAAAATATTATCATAATTTTTCTTCCCCCATGTCCGTTGTACAATTTTTAATTTGATTTGTTCCGCGTCCGTGAGTGCATGGGCAACGTGCGTGCATGTGTTGGCTTCTTTCATGACTTTGTTATTTCTGTGTCTTCAAACCTTACACGTATTGACCGGAATGGTTTGTCTCTCTTTCTCCTCCTCCTTCTCTCATCAATTCCTACATACACAAAAGAAAAAAAAAAAAGCCTGTCAAAGTTAATTCTCTTGCTCACTATTCTGTTCAATCACAGATCCATTTGTGAATCTTTTTCTCTCTCTTCTCTTTTTTCTTTTCTTTCTCCTCCCGCCCTCTCTTTCCCCCTCTCTCTCTTTTCTCTTTTCCCCCTCTCTCTCTTTTCTCTTTTCCCCTCTCTCTTTTCTCTTTTCCCCCCTCTCTCTTTTCTCTTTTCCCCCTTCTCTCTTTTCTCTTTTCCCCCTCTCTCTCTCTTTTCCCCCTCTCTCTTTTCTCTTTTCCCCCTCTCTCTTTTCTCTTTTCCCCCCTCTATCCTCCCTCTTTTCCCCTCTATCCTCCCTCTTTTCCCCCCTCTATCCTCCCTCTTTTCCCCCCTCTATCCTCCCTATTTTCCCCCCTCTATCCTCCCTATTTTCCCCCCTCTATACTCCCTCTTTTCCCCCCTCTATACTCCCTCTTTTCCCCCCTCTATACTCCCTCTTTTCCCCCCTCTATACTCCCTCTTTTCCCCCCTCTATACTCCCTCTCTTTTCTCTCAAGAATGCCCGTAAATGCTGCAATGTAGATTTACTGCTCTTCAATAAGCAAAATACTTGTAAAAAAAAAAAAAAAAAAACAAAAAAAAAACATTTCTTCAGTATATTGATGAAAAAATACAACACTTTTATAATTGAAAGTATATTAAATATTTTCATGCACCTGGTTTCTTGCTTCATTGAAATGCGTATCTGGTTCTGGGCAAAAACTTTTTTTTTTTTTTTTTTTTTACCACCAAACATCTCCAGTAACATTACTGGAGATGTTTGGTGGTTTTTGAAAACTGAATTAACAAGACATCCTGCTTTGTGATTTCTCTTAGCTAATTTGAACATTTTCAACACTGGCACTTTTTCTTTTTCTAGATTTACATTTTTTTTATTACTTCAATTGAAATCACTCACTTCTGCGAGAAACAAAATCTCCCTTCCTACCCCACTCAAGTTAATGTTTTCTTTACCCCACCCCAATAACAGCCATTTAAAGAAGGAATGAAAGAGAAAAGCAACAAATATGCATGCTTACTGGCATTCAAGCCCTAACCTTCATTTTGTCTAACAACTGTTAGAATTTTTCTTATTTGCCTGAAAACCTTTCCCCCAGAATTAGTTACTTTCCCTACATATAAATTCAATTTGGATAATAATTACGTTTTAAAAAAACCTAAGTGATGCATTTCCTTCTAAGAAGGGACTTTTTCAGAGGGTCAGTTATTTATTTATGTGTGTGTGTGTGTGATGATCATCAAGCACAAATTGAAAACTGACTATTGTAATATTTATAACCTACTATTAACATAGTGGAGAAGTTCATTTATTTATGGAAAAAAAGATATATATTTGTAAAAAATTGAGTTAAATACAAAAAAACAAATAGATTATATATATATATATATAGAGAGAGCATGATGATTGCATTTAACATGAAACACAGTCACCTCAGGGTGTTGACCTCAATGTCCATTTTTATATTTACATACGCTCTATAACTCACTTTAGCCCATAAGTATACCATCCCTTAAAACTATATTTTATTATATATATATATATATATATATATATATATATATATATACACACACACACAGAGGGTTTCAGGAGAAATACAAAAAACACTACTGACAGATACAAAGTTGCTCAACCTTTTAGGCTTAAAATTGACATGTCCTTCATGTTTAACTTGGTCAATTTCATTCATTTTTTTTTTTTTATTGCTTTTATTTTTACTTTGATTTTAAAAAAAAAAAAAAAAAAAAAAAAAAAAAAAAAAACAGTGATAAAAGCTGAATGATTCCTTCCAAGTTGAACATTAAATAAACTCAATGCCATAATTTGGATCTAAACATTCAGTGTGTGTGTCTCCCTCTATCTCTCTAAAGTAAAACTGTAACAAGTATTTCTCCCCCACCTCTAAATCTCTCTCTCTCTCTCTCTCTCATACACACACACACACACAGTGGCTGAGTTGATAAATTGAGTTGATTATTAGTCTGAAGAGGTTCCTTCTCAAAATAAGGTTTCATTTAGGAGTGTTTCATTGTCATAAATCTTTTAGTTTTATGTACTGATTTGTATATCCTCTTTTGCAAAAATATTATTTTTTACAAAATCTGTAAAATATGCAGTGGTCTCCCCAACACACACACACACACACACACAAAGTAGTGCAACTGGGATCCCTTTTGGTTTGTCATGTATTTTCTTGTTAAGGTTTCTATGGCACATAGCGTTGGACACAGGACAAATTTCTTTTTCAATCTCTCAATGGAGACAAAAATTTAAAGTTATCAAAAAAAGAAAAAGAAAATTGTTTAGCCATTTTTTCCTGATTGAGCTAATAAACATTTCTTATTAAATTTTCTTGATAATTTTTTTTTAACCCCCCCCCCCCCTCTATGTGCTTCAGAAAACTAAGGGATTTAATTTAATTTTACCTTGAAAAAAAATCTCAACTTTAAAATAATAAAAAAAAAAAAAAAAAAGTTTGGGCTGGGGTGAAACTTTGTTCATTTAATACCTGGAAATGCTACATTTCTGCTGAGTTTGTTAATATCAAAAAGTATATATACCAGAACTTACTTAAATCAAAAGTGTTGAATATAGATATTTGTCCAAAGAGAAAGTTTGGAAAACCGAATTGCTATTTGGTTAAAGAAAAAGAAAGGCATCTGTATCTTGAATGATGTTGAAAAGTTCTTGGTCTGACTGACTTTAAAGTCAATATTTTAATGATCAAACATCAGAATCCTGAATTTTGGGTTGTGCTGAAAAATTTCAGCACCTTCTCATATACTTTCAATATCCCCCCCCTCTCTATCTAGCAATGTTTCTCAACCTTTTTAAGCAACGACATGCCTAGGACCAAATAAAAATATCACAGCCCACTTAGCAAAATTTTTAAAGGTTATATATTTCAATGTGATGAAATAAAACCATAGATTTAAAAAAAAAAAAACAAATGTGAATTTACTTTATTTTAATGTTTCTATTCAACTATTTGTGCGGCTTATTTAGTGGGAAACCTGTGCCTGGTGTTTTTTTTTTTTTTTTTAGAATTTCTTGTTTATTTCAACTTTAGTTGGATAAACAGATCCTGATTCAGTTGAGCGTAGTCTTTCTTGCTTTTTATTTTTGATGTTATTTAGGCTTGAAAAGCTTAATTCACATAAATAAAAAGGAGAAAATTGCAATGAAACTGATAAAGTCTTTTTAGTTAAAGTATGATAAAAAGTTTAATACTTATTCATTTATTCAAATATTAATACTGTACCATTACTACTTACAAACGCACACACATGTATGCTATGACAATATTCCATGGTACACTTAAGAGGATTGCACGGTACATTCACGTGCCATGGCACTGGTTGAGAATCACTGATCTACAGTATAAACATACTTGCTACCGTGTTTTTTTCTTTTGTATTTAATTAAATCTTTCTATCATAATTGTTAAAGTAATTTGAAGGTAAGCATGTTGGCAACAGGCAAGACATGAATTTGTATTTGACATAATCAAAATTAGAATCATTCTATATTCCAATTGGAAAACATTGAATTTTAATAAGTTCTATATTAACAGAATTAACTGTCTCCTGACAAAAATCCTTATTTTAATACTAAACGTTTTCTGCAGTATATACGAGGACTGATCAAAAAGTATGGTGTGATTTAAAACAAAAAAAAAAAGACACCACCACCACCTATCAATTCGGCATTTAATCTCCTTTGAAGTAGTTTCCTTCTGAAGCCACAGACTTTATTCAGTATCACTTCAATTGATGGAAGCATTCTTCCTGAAATTTTTTTTTTTTAAAGATAACAAGCAGCTGCCTTGTGACATTCTCTTGGATTTCTTTGACATCTTGAAATCTTGTTCCTTTCAAGTGAAGTTTGATTTTTGAAAAGAGGAAAAACTTGCAAGATACGCGAAATCTGGGGATTTATAATGGCTTGGGGAATGTTGTCATTGATCAAAAACTGCTGTACAGGCCATGGTTATTGCATTGCACTCTTCATACTCTCCTTCCAAGTGCTGCTATAAACAAGGGAATTGAACTGGAATGTTATATCTTAGTGTGAATGCGTGCGTTACAAGTGTTCAAGCTCAATTTGTGCCAAATGGCTTCACTCTGCATATTTTAACTCCATTGCCGTATCACATTGAAACCTCAGTTCTTATATGATCACTGAAGTTAAGCAGCATCAAACCTGGTCAATACCTAGATGGGTGACTGCTTGGGAATACCAGTTGCTGTAAGCTTGGATGTGAAGGTGGTGTAATGGATAATGGCTTGGAATTGGAAATCTGATAGTTGGGTTATATTCATTTACATGCTTGGGGAAGGTGTTTATCCATCCTTTCTCCATCCATCTGTGGGTTAATTAGTATATCAGTAAATCATTATCTCTTTTTTTCTGGCTTTAAATAACCTGTAAAAGGTTGATATACCATTTCTAAAAAAAAACAATGAATCCATTGCCCTAGCAGTTGCAATACTTTTTGATCAGAGCTTGTATATTATTTATTTATTTATTTATTTTTTTTTTTTTTTTTAATCATTTCACCCAAAGCAAAATATTTGGATCAAAAAATGAATTAGTTTAGTTTAAACTGATTTAATTAATTTTAAATAAGTTTGATTTGTATCTAATATTATGCCATTTGGATTTAATGTTAATTTAAATTTTTTCCATACATTTTTGTACTTCTGTTGATCATAGATTCTAATGCATTTTCATTTACTGTTGATCCTAGAACGCAGGGGATTGCAGGGAGTGAAAGAATGGGGAAGATTGAGGAAACAATGAAAAGGGAACAGGGTTCAAGAAGACAAGATGTCAATTGATGTTGCCTTTAAATTTTTGAAGATTGTAGTTATCAGGGAAGCAAGAAATCGGAAAGGAGTTCCACAGAAAAGAAACTAAAAGTGGTGGATGTATCTAGTTAATTCAACAGTAAAATCTTCTCATAAAATCGGAAAATGCTTCCTAAATAACTTTTTCCTTTTTAATAAGATTATCTCCAGTAGCAGAAGTAACGAAAGAAATTAAACTTAATTAAATTTGTTTCTTTAATAGAACCAGAAATTAAACTTTTTTTTTTTTTTTTTTTTAAATTCACAAATATTCGCACCTTTTAGCATTTTTTTCCATCAGATATATAAACAAATACTGAATTTCTTATATACCTTGCTCAGGTAAATAATGAAAAGGTTCATAATGGAATTATTTTGCTATGTCATCAGTGTGTCGTTGCATGGCTGTATATTTTTAATACAGGTTGTGAAATACTTCTATTTCAGTGTAAAATTTGGTATTTTGTACTTGGTTGTCACAAATGAGTTAGTGAAGACTGATGACACCCCCCCCTCCGGCTGTGATGAAATATTCTGGTTGTGAGATCAGTTTTGGACAACATTTGTTTAAATATTTGATGAGGACAAAAATTGCTGAGTGATAAGACAGCATTAGTTGGCATTATTTACAGTCAGACTATTATCCTCATCTTTGTTATTATCATGTTTCGGCCATTGTGCCTTCAAGTGACTATCAATCTGGGTAACCTTCAGGGAATTTCAAACTGAACCCTTTATTTAATCTACACGAATAGATTGTTCTTGTTTCAGTTCCTTTAGGTCAAGTTGATTTTTCACCTCCCCCCCCCACACACACATTAAAGAAAATAGACATTGCACTCGGTGGGGAAACCTGGGGTTTAATGTGATAAGTAGTGATGCCAAAAATTAGATTCATAGCTTTTACCAATTTTTGAACATTTAGTTTTAAAGATGATCTAAAAAAAAAAAAAAATGAACAGAAATATCTTTTTTTTTTTTTTTTTTTTTTTTTTTTTTTTTTCTCCTGCAAACTGACTTCAAAATTTTACTATTTTAAGAATAAATCCAAATAAAGTTGATATCTTTCTATTAGAATTGAAAATATATTCAAACTAGAATTCTAATTATTATTGCCGCAAGCAAAATATGCAGCTTTTTTACTGTATTCAATAAATAAAAACTATAAAAAAAAAAATTGTAAAAGATCATGAAAAAGGCTTCTCAGTAAATAAGATTTATTAGATTATAATTAATAAAAACAAAAAATAAATAAAAGTGTATATAACACCATAATACTGCTGGGTAGGAATTATAAGACAAAATGTTTAAAATTTGCATTGTTTATTGAAAATTGCAATAAAAGTATTGCACTGTATAACATTACATCATAATATAGTTATAATAATTAAATAGTTATAATTTAATTGTTCAGTATAATTTCCCTTGGAAGTAAATGAAGATCTTATTTGATTGCACAATGATTTAGTAATAATGTGCTTGTCCATTATATTAGGTTGGTGCAAAAATAATGACGGTTTTTAACGTTAAAAAAATACGTCAAAAACCGTCATTATTTTTGCACCAACCTAATACAATTTGTAAAACTTCAGTAAATTATAAATTTCATAAAGTTTTTCACTGATCACCTGAACGATATTACAACGCTTTTGAACCTAAACTTCATCTTTAAACTCAAAAAAAACGGTAACAATTTTAGAATAAAATATTTTGTCATTATTTATCATGTCAAATCCTGACTTTCACATTGAGTGCAATCGCATGCTTCCAAAATCGACCAGCCTATTTCCCAAGGTATCTCGTTTGTTTCTTATTGCGGCAACAGCTGAGTGGATCAATGTGTTGGTTCATGAATTTGATGACTTGCTAATTGAGAGTTGAATCCCTGGTACAGACTCGGTGGCAACAAGGCAAGCAATAAGTGAGAATTGCTAACTAAGAGCAAGACATTTCTAGACATGGACAGCAGGATGAGAAGCATCTACCGCCACAGATTAAAGAAAGTATTCAGTTAAAAAATTTCTGAAATGTACCCCCCCCCAGTGCAACAAGCACTTGAAGAATGCCAGGTGGTTCAAGAGTTAAATAATTTGATTTTAGAAAATGAAATGATAGCCCTTCTCTTCTTGCCTCCTTTAAGTATTTGTCAACCTGGGTAACTTTCCAGGAAATTCAAACTGAATACTTTATTTAAATCTACAAGTGTAGCTTATTCTTGTTTCTTTGTTCACATCTACAGAATATCTTCTTTTTAGTTCTGATCAGTTATTGTTTGCCCCTTTTTCTACCAAGTTTGTCTTTCTTACCCTAATATCAGGTTTAAGACTCCAAGAATTGTCCCCAGTGGATTAAAATGTTGGTTTGTGAGTTTAATCCCTGGGTTTAAGTAGTACAGATTTAGACCCCATGAAAACAGGAAGCAAAAACTGAGTCATATTAACACATTATCTCCCAAGTCTCATTTTCCTTGTCATCACAGGGTCTCAATACCATCTTAATTCATTTTGGTACAAGCAACTTTGTTTTAATATTGTTTCATATATGAGATATCATAGGTAGTATTTATTACTCACAACTTACTGGTGTGTCATTTGGTACCCAAGTCCATTTTACAGCCACAGAGTCCCACACAATCCACCTGTGGGTCGTTGGAAATATCCTAAAATACAAGTATTACATTGACACTAACTCATTTTCTATATTCAAAAATATTTAAATAATTAAAAAAAAAAAAAATGTGATTCTAGTGTACGGTGGTCTCATATGCAATCGTAGCATTCCACTCCCAATAATCCTCATAGAAAAGAAATTGGAAAACAACCCACCAGTGAGTTTTGCAGGCCTTGCAGATATACCAGCACAACCCTTCAGTGGGTTGTGTGGGAGCCAACGTGTTAAATAATTAGATGAGATATCCTGGTTGGCAGAATGAGAACACTGACCTGGTAGATTAACTAAAGGATTCAGTTCAAAATTCCCTAAATGTTACTCAGATCAACAGACACCTGAAGAAGGGTGGTGAGCACAATGGCTGAAACAGGATAATAAAATCAAAGATAAGGATGGTAGTCTAATGTAAATAATACCATAACATTATTATTAATATTTTAATTATTATTATTATTACTACTATATTCTCTTTCATTCATTCAAGATACTTTACAGCCTGTAGAGAGCACCATGCCTTACTAGAACAATTACAACTGAGTAGTGAGTTCAATCCTTACTGGGTATCCCATATTTTTGGCCTTGTGCCACATATAAACTACGCTTAGAAAATCACCATTATAGCCTGTAGTAACTGCCATGTGAATAAGAAAGCACATTCTGTTTTTGTGGATTTTGATCACAATGTCTGGGAGATTAGCTTTGATTGTTCTGTGTGTATTGTAAAGTCCTATACAATTGTTATAGGTCCTGGGTCTGAGTAGTTCCATACCAATTTCTTGTAATTTACCCACTCTTTCTTATCTTTCTTTTTCATTCATTCATTCATTCTTTCTTTCTTCTCTCTTTCTTTCTCTCTCTTTCTCAGGTTAAGACTTGGCGGTAGACTTTTCATTTTTGTTTATCTAAATTGTATCACTCTTGTCCCATAATAGTTGTTACAGTTGCATACACATTTCAAACACTAAATGTAACAATAATTATGGGACAGCAATACTTTGCATTTAGTATAAACCTCTCAAAATCTTCAGACAAAAAAAAATGAATTAGTTTAAATTTATCTAATTAAATTTAAATAAGTTTCATTTGGATTTAATGTTAATTGAAATTTTTCTTCCATACATTTTTTTTATACTTGTGTTGATCATGGATTCTAATGTAATTTCATTTACTGTTAATATTTTCTAATATCAAAATAAGTACAAATTCAATTGATTTATATTGGCTAAATATTCAGAATATTTTTCTCAAAAATTCAGCTGCTGTGATGAACAAATTTCTTGAAAGAACCATTTTGACTCTGGCAACATAAAGAAAAAAAATATATTGATGACAAATTGCAAGGAGGAGGAGGAGGAGAAGGAGGAAGAAGAGAAGGATTGAATATGGGGTCAGCAACTCCACCCCCATGAAAAAAAACTTTTATTATGAAACTGCACCACCTCCACCAACAATACCATTATGGTTTATTTGCAACAACATACTCCATGTGGCATCTATAAGGAATATATTAAAATTGCAAGCAATATTTCATAATTTATTTTAGAAGGGAAAATATTTTCCTATAAAAGCCATAAAGGGCAATTCCTTACCTAGCCTTAGAAAATATATAATTTTTTTTTTTTTTTTTAATATTCTGCTAAAACATGAATTGTTATAAAGGAAGAAAGTAATATTTACTGACTGTTGCAATGCAGACCTTCCCTGTTAAACTATTTAATGATAAAACATTTGCTCCTGGTGGAGAAAAGTGTTTGGTAAGTGACATTGAAGACAAACAGAAAATTTACCTTGATTCAGAAAAGAATGTTTCTGAAATTTAAAATAAAAAAAAGGAAAAATTGTATTCACAATATGAGATCAGATAAAAATATATCCTAAAAAGAAATTTTGTTTGTCGACTTCTTTAATATTTTTTGCTACTTATTTAGTTATCAACATCATAATATCTGAAGATTCTTTAAGGACACATGTTTGTGTTAGAGGATTTTATTGGAAAAGTTATCTCCCCTGATTTCTTCAATTGAATGTTAATGGTATGGTCAATCATTTCCAGATGAGGAAACATCGACATTCATTGACCAAACAAATACTGTTGATTGAAATTTGTAAAAACTTTGTTAAAAAAAGAAAACAGTTCTCCAGGAAAGTCAACTTAAATCCACTGTTATTTGCTCTTTCTATTAATGATGTGAGTGCCCTTTCATTTCTTTGGTTTAAGGTGGTGTGGCATCTTGATATCATCATTTTTCCTTATAGTTTATGGTTGCTAGATTAGAAATATGGGACATGCTTAAGATATCTCTCCCATATATATATATATAATATTTATTCTATTTACACATTATTTTTTATTGATACAATTATTTAAGTAAATGTTCTGTTTATAATAAACAGTTAATTTACCGGCCTGAATATGTTGGAGGACACATTTTCTACAAAATTTCTCGGACCTTCAGGTCGGTAAATGTAATTAATACTGTTTATTATAAACACAACATTTACTTAAATAGCTGTATCTATAAAAATAATGTATAAACAGAAAATATATTAAAATAATTGTCAGACTTACTCCGTTTTATGAGATATATATATATATATATATATATATATATATATATATATATATATATATGCTTACTCACCTAGACCAATATATTATGTAAAAGAAAAGACAAGTTTAAAACATAAAACAATGATCTTAATGGGCTATGAGGAAAATAAATGTCAAATCATTTGAAAATATTTATTTATTACAGACAACAGAGAAATAAACATGTCAGTTTTGTAAACTTCTAGCAACATTAGTTTCCTCATTACTTTTCAGTTATTTTCATCAAGAGAATCTGAGATAAGAAAGTATAATTACTTATAAAGTTTCAGCCAAAACCGTAAGAAGGTAATAAAAATATATTTTTATTACAAAATTTGAAAATGAAATAAATACGGTATATTTGGTCAGTATGAGATGGGGAATAGAATTATCTAATACAGGACATATCTAGTATATAAGGGATGAATGGCATCCCTATTCTAGTTACATGTGCTCACCATTTTTGTTCTTACAGCTGTTCGAGGTCTTCAAGTTGATATTTTATCTGGTAAATAATCTGTGATGGGAGATAAAAAAAGTTTGGGGAATAAGCATGCCTGCAATAAGATGGAGTGTCAAAAGAACATTTTCTCCCATGACACCATTTTTTTTATTTTTGACAACCTTCAACCTTTGGTAATATTTATTGATGATTAGAATTGAAATAAAACCTAAACACACAAAAGTTTGTATGTGTCAATGTTTATAATTGCCCAATCCCACCTCAGCACTTACCTTTTTAGGAATGCCTCAAGTGCTAGGCAATAAACCCAGCCCACTTTTGTCTGAGTATTCAGAGTGAATTGTTGCAAGTGAGTCTGCAAAGTTCAAAGTTGTATGTACGCCAATAAAGCACACTAATGTGATGACTGGTTGTGTGTGAGAGAAGGGGATTTAGACCTTTTGTGGTGGCTCTCTCTATAGAATGATCATCACTGAGGTATTGTCATGGTAACATGTGTCATCGTTGGGCCTTGTTTATTGACTGTTCCTTTTCACAGCTGTTTTTCTGGCTTATGGTGAGTACGTGATCAGTTCACGAGTTTTAAGTTTTGCACAGGAATGTACTCGGTAACCGAAGCCCTGACCTATTTCCAGGTCATTTGGAGTTCAGCCGTGTGGATGTCATAGAGAGTACACCATGTGGCTTGTCATATCCAATCAGGTTACAGAAACCAGTCATTTAATTTTGGAGTCAGGCTTGCACAGAATTGTAAAAGTTTTTCGTATCTACTGATATTTGTAGGATTTATTTGCAGGCGTCTCTTATTTGTTTGTGCTTCACTTATTGTTCATGAAATATAGGAGTTTATATCCTAGATCTGAAACCAACAATCAATAAATATATTAGAGGGGAATGGCAGAACCCATGGAGATCCTGCCCAAACAATAAACTGTTCAAAATTAAACCAACTCTAGGAGAATGGCATCAGAAACACCAAAGCAGAAGAGAAGTGATTATATCCAGGCTTCATATTGGAATCCATTTGTATATCCTAAGCACCATTCACCATAAAAAAACATTCTGATAAACTGGATTAATACGGGACATTTGGTGTGTTCCTGAAAGGTCAGTATGGAACAGGGAACAAAATTATCGAATATGGGACATAAGGGATATCTAACAACCCTATTCTACTTACATGTGCTCACCATTTTTGTTCTTACAGCTGTTGCAGGTCTTCAAGTTGATATTTTATCTGGTAAATAATCTGTGGTGGGAGATAAAAAACATTTGGGGAATAAACATGCCTGCAATAAGATGGAGCGTCAAAAGGACATTTTTTTCCCATGACACCATTTTGTTTTTTAACTCCTGTCACTCTTCAGCCATGTTTATTGTTTTAAAAAAGTGATGATTAGAATTGGAATAAAACCTAAACACATGAGATCAGAAACACCAAACTAGAAAAGAAGAAGTGATTATGTCCAGGCTCCATATTTGAATTACTACCATAATGCATTCATATATCCTAAAAAAAGAAGATCCTCTGGTATGTGTGGCATGCCAAGAGCCATTCACCATAAAAGACATACTGATAAACTGCAGCAATTTTAATTTAGTCGCATCCAGACAACAAACTTAAAAGTACTTTTTTAAAATACTGATTCACTTTACATATTCCAGTTTCGAAGAGAAATTAAACAGATTTCAAAAATATAACTTAAAATAAAAAATAAACAAAACTAACAGCAGTCTTATTATTTAAATTAAAATAAAAAAAAATTTTGACTGTTTAAAGAAATACAAGAGTTGTAGAAAAAACATTAAATTTTGGCATTAGATAACACAATAATGGGTTGATATGCTGTAAAACAAACAAACCAACCTTGAGTGGCTTGCAGGACTTGTACTGGGTGAGCATTATTGTGAAAGGAAAGAAAAACTATAAGGATGTGAATTTAAAGTAATAAAGTCATTAACTCCTTTGCCTGGCATAGTTATGTATATACGTTGTTACCAAAAGTGTCTTTTTCAGACATGGATGGACAAACACGTCCAAAACATAAAATTCAAAAATCAGTAACAGATATATTTATCTTGATTCTTTTTATGCCCTTCTCATCTTGAAATGAGTCCACTTGTCAACTTGTATGTCTGATAAAAGGTGTTAGCCACTCTTTTTAGTTACTATATTAAAAACAAATAAATTTCTCTGAAGATGAAACTTTTTCCAAAAATAATTGGCAATGAAGGGGGTAATGTATTGAAAAACACTTAAGTTGCCTATTGCAAAATTTTTGCCCATTTGTGATTTTTTTGTTTTGGCTCAAGAGCCGCTCCAGTTAGAGGGATACAGAGTAAGAGGCACAGTTCATGGGGATGTGTAGAGAAAATAAAGGTCGACTCTAGACTTGAACAAGAGTGTAGTGATTGGGGAAGCGTCCTCTTGGGAATTAGTTGCACAAAGCAGTGGTTTGTGGGAAGAAGCTACTAGAGTGTAACTTACATCTCACGAATGGAATACGAAGGGAACGAGGGTGGTTCACTACAATGGGCGTGGCATGGCAGGTCTTAGCCATGAAGGTTCGAACTAGTGGGACTAAGGCGTATAGTGCATCTGAACACTGCTCCATGGGAATAGCAAAAGATTGCAACGTTTTATCTGTTAGAAAGGGGGTTGTAGAATGGAAGATTTGTCACCCGCAAGGACGCAGGGGACACTTTTGGATGCTATTGAGACTGGAAAGTGAAGACTGAGCAGCCCCAGCCCATATATGGTAATAGTACTCCATTTTCAGCCTGGGAATAAAAAAAAAAAATGACCGTATATTTCTACATATGAAAGACAACCTTTAAATCCCCCTTAAAAATTAGGGCTCCTCTTATACCACAATTCTAAAAAGAAACCTTAAATTCTGGGTGATGTTTTCCAGTAGGCTAACTTCAGCCTCTGTGCGATAACCAATAACATACATAAAACGATTCACATTATCAAATAAATTGATAATAAAAGTAATAAAAACCTTTTCTACTGGCATAACTTCATAATAAATTGCCTATTCAGAGAATAATTCCACATCAATGAAATTGACTTGTATCTATGCAAGCTCAGCTGTGAAAATGAAAACATTAAATTATGATGCATTCACAGAAATGGAATGTACTATTATTGTACTGTTATTAGCAGCATTTTGTGATTGTTGATGAGGTATAAGTAAATAGCCATTAGTACACCAGGCTGTTTTTAACTGTTTAGATAAGAATCAGTATTTGCAAGAGATCATGTGATGAAACAAAACAATGGTTTTCTCTTTTAGGGGACATGTATAGGTTTTGTTATTTTGAATTTCTAAGGATACAGTAAGTAACAACATTTCCAGTAACATCATCTTTATAAAATCAACTAGCAGGGATATCTGGCATGGCTCGGAAGATCTCTGAATAATAGTTTATTATTGAGAATTTATTGATGTTTTTCAGCCATCTATACATATAAAGAGCAGTTGTCTGTATGTGTATGTGTGTGTGCATGTAGCTGGTTAAAACTAAAAAATTACAGTAAAGTAAATATAAGGAGGCGGCCTGTTTTTCCTTTATATTTCTTGCCACAGCTGCATGGGATGGCATATATACAGTCTTTAATTATGTTCTCCTCTATGGGAGGTCTTACTCAGAAGAAGTGCCTGCAAAGTTTTGAACCACTTTTGAAAGTTGTTCTGATGTTATATGGACCACAGATTTTTTTGTATTTTTTTTCAGATAATCCCTTCCCATAGGGTAGGCAGACCAAAGACAACAGCCCAAACAATGCAAATAGTGTTGATATATGTCATATATAGTTGAAGAACTTGCAAGGAGCCTACTGAACTTAAGAATTATGATGCATCAGAAAATTCAAATTGGAAAACCTTGAAATTTTCCCAGATATTTATAATTATTATTATCCTCTGATTTATCCGAAATGAAGGGTAAGGTACAAGAGTTGAAATGACAATAAAACAGAAGAAACTAACTGGAGGAAATCAATGGAAAATTAAAGTAGGGGTATTGAGGTGAGAAAGAAGGGTGAGAAGTTCTTTGCCTGACAAGGGACTCAAAAAAAAAATAAATAAATAAATAAAAAAAATTAGGTGTCAGTTTTTCCCTTGACACCACTATTATTTTAACTACCTTCACTCCTCAACAATGTTTATTGTTTTAAAAAGTGATTATTAGAATTATAATAAAACCTAAACATATAAAAGCAAATTTATACATTTTCTTTCTTCTTGAAAATTGACAACAAAAAAATATAAACACTATTAGATTGTTTATTGATATGGTTGGCAAAATATTAGTTAATTGCCAATTGATTCAAAGTTTATAAAATGGTAAATAATGATTTCTTTATAAGCTGATTCCCATATTTTAATAATTTAGCAAATGTTTATAAACTAATGAATAAAAAATTGCTTTCATATTTATTTCTTTATCAATTGATAAATGATAAATATTGTATTGCATTAGTTTTAATTGTATTCATTTTTAGAATGTTGTCAATATAAAATTATTCTTATCAATAAACAATCTAATAGTATTTAATATTTTTGTTGTAAATTCTCAAGAACAAAAAAAAGATATACATTCACTTTCATGTGTTTAGGTTTTATTACAATTTGAATCATCACTTTTTAAAAGTGCCGAGGAGTGAAGGTAGTTATATAGGTACCTCTAATAATTTGCTGAAAAAAGAGCATACCATGATGAAAAAATGGCCCCAAACTTGATAAAAAAAACAAAGTTTTATCGTCAGAATGTTTATGTTATTAAGAAGAAAAAAACCAAAGTAATTTTATTAAATTTTTTAATCCTTTCTTTGTTTGAAATTGTTTTTTCTTTTTCTTCACTGGGGGCAGTAAAGGTTAGTTAGATTCTGAATTCAAAATCTCTAACTATGGGTTAAATAGCCTCATTACCCTACAATTGCCCAACAGTAGTGAGTACAGCTACAACCCTGAAAATATGGTTAAACGTTCTCCAACAGGAGTGAGAAAGCCCTGGATCTGTTCTCAGGAGATTTTATCCCTGGTATCTTTTTTTCTTTTCTTTTTTTTTTTTTTTTTTTTTAACTCTTTGAAGACCTTTTTTTCTAAAAACTTTTAAGCTTATAGAAAAAAATAAATAAATTGAAATTGCAATAAATTTCTGTTCCTATCCAAAAGTTTATTAAAGAAAAAAAAATTCAAAATTTATAAAAAATATTTTTTTTTTTCATACATTCTTCAGAATAACATACCATTCATTTTGTCTGGTGGAGAAAAAAAAATGTCTCATAAAATTTCAAATCTATCTGGTAATATTCCACAATTATAATAATCAATAATCATATAATTTAAAATAATAAAATAATACTGCTGATAGTACAAAATTTCTGCAAGTCTCCACATTGATTTCTGTAATTATCCAAGTTCATGAAATTCAGAACAAATTTTTCTATTTAATAAGTTCATTTTAAAATTCTTCAATATATTCACTTTCCATTTTGAATTTTCAATATATGTGTTTTTTTTTGTTTTTTTTTTTTATAAAGAAGACATCATTCCTCCTGCCACAGTGATGGTTTCCCCTGTAATATAGCGTGCATCATCAGATGCTAAAAATGTCACAGCCCCAGCACAGTCATCAGGCAAACCAAACCTAAACAATAAATAAAAGTGAGAAAAATTAGTTGGCAATTTTTTTTTATTTAATCACAAACATTATTTAAAATGCAATATTTTGTATGTCAAAAAATTTTATTCAACCCTTTAAAGATATGAGCGCAGAAGTAAATAGAAATAGGGTGGGTCAGATGAAAAAAAAAAAAAAAAAGTCCGAGGTCGTAATTCCAAGAGTCATGAATCTGCCTCGCAATTTTAATGTCAGAAAATCTAAAGGATCAAAAGTTCACATCACAACATGCAATGCACAACTACGTTTTTCAATCATGAAGAGAGCTCCTTGAACAGGAGTGAGAAGGCCCTGGATTTAGATTTGTTCTTATGAGGGGGACAGACTGGGTCCTATAGCATTGGGTGGCAACTGGTCTAGGAATAGAACAACTCTGAATTCAAAACCTCCAACTATGGGTTAAATAGCCTCACCAACCCACAATTGGCCAAGCACAGTGAGTACAGCTACAATGCTGAAGACATGGTCAATCAGGAGGGTGTTCCTTCAAGAGAAGTGAGAAGGCCCTTGATCTAGATTTATTCTAATGAGGAGGACAGATTGGGTCCTGTAGCATTGGATGGCAATCAGTCATCACAACTTGCAAAGCACAGTTTTGTTCTTCAACCATGAAGATCTCAGCAATCTTGTGGTCCATAGCAACATTCCTGTATTGGGGGTAAAAAAGGTTGTGAGGAGAGGAGGAGGGAAAGAAAGAAGAGAGGAGGAGGGAAAGAAAGAAAAAGAGGTGGATAGAAAGGAAGAAAAGGAAAAGGAGGAGAGAAAGAAAAAGAGAAGGAAAAAAAGAGGGGAAGAAAGAAAGCAAAAGAAGAGGAAAAATAAAAAATAAAAAGAGAAAGACAGAAAGAGAGAAAAAGACAAAAGAAAGACAAAAAAGAGGAGAAAAAAAAAGAAAAGTGGAAAGGAAGAGATAAAGAAAGGAGAGGAAGAGGCAAACAAAAGAAAAAGATCTCTATTATAGCATAATCTATGTTCCAGTTAAATGCAAGAAAATGTCTCTGAAAAATGGCAATGAAAAGTGGATAATTTACAACAGTCTAGATCAACAAGAGGTCAAGGGACAAGTAAAATGAATGGCCATCAACCAAAGGATATCTTCATTCAAAGATGATGATGCATAACATATAGTGAGGGTGGAAAGGAGTCCTTTACTATGAGCCTATTGAAATGATTGATTGACCCAATGTTATAGGACCCTAAATGACTGATTCAAAAATAAAAAAAAATAAAAAAATAAGTACTGCTCCACACCTTTTCACATAAACTAAAAGCAGTCGATAACAGAGATAGGTATACACATACACACCCACATGAATGCACACACCCAAATATAACATTTATTGACTGGAAATGGAAACGGTGTTTATATATCAAAGTATAATTTGGGTTAAGATGTGTGTTTACCGATGAGAAACACGATCTCAGGGCAGAAGGCGATGTTTTAAACCTGGGTCACTAGTAAACAATGGGGACGGGCGAGATAATTGGTTTTGTTTAACAGTATTTGTTTCGATTAAAAGGTTGAATCAATGTTTAGATATCCCAAAGTATAATTTTGGTGAAGTGAGAAGAACTTGTGATTGAGATAAGGTAAATAATTGGAGAATCAGTTTACATGTCAAGGGATAGTTTTTGGCACTCGTGCTAGCTGAATGCTGGGCCGAAAGTCAATTGTGATCAGCTGATCCTTTTTCTATATTAACTTGAGATTTTGCTAATAAAGCAGAGTCGGGGAAAGAGACTATCATTGCAGTGAGTCGAGAGATTTGCGGGAGAATTTTGGAGGAGACAGAGAAGACTGCCTCCTGTTCTGAGAAGTCTGTATGAGACTGGACTATTAGTCATAAACCTACCCCAGGCGATTCAATATGCGTTTATCACACACAAACCCTCTCTCTGTTGGGAATTCGCTGGATGCATTTTGTCTTTTTCTTTTCCCTTTTCTCATTTATGTTAAATGTTTTCATTCTCCCTGTAACCTCTATTCTGATGTTATCTTCTTATATAAAAGACGTCAATATTTCCCCCATTGTTGTCTGGCTTCTGCAGATATTATTTCTTGTTTTATTTTGCCACATTCCTAGCGCCAACTCTCACAGCCGTGTCCACATCCCCAGTCGACCGTGAACGTATGGACAACACCCCGCTTACTGGATCTAAAAACTAACACAGCGTGGGCAGCGAGCAGGACTTGACCAGTTGACCGGTCGAAATAATCTACAGGTACTCAGGGAGCGTACGGCCAGTTACCCCTAAGTTCAGTTCAGACCGAGTGGACACCTCACCTCAACCCAAAGAGGCTGGGAACGAAGTGGTAGAAGTCAATTAACAAAAAAAAAAAATAAAATAATAAAATAAATGTTTGGAATTAGTATCTGTCTATATTTCAGAGATGAGGTATTATGTACACTATTTACATTATTCGAACTATTGTCCTCATCTTTGTTGCCGTATTTATTACAACGTTTCGGCCTTTCAATATCTGTCTATATTTCTGAGATGAGGTATTATGGACACTATTTACATTATTCAGATTGCTTTAGGTGGTTGGAATGTTGAACTGAACCCTTTATTTCACTCGCTGGAGTAAACTTTTCTAGCTCCATGTGCCATGTCTAATGGATATCAGTTATCTCCTATTAATTCCCCTCTCCAAGTTCTCCACCACCTTAACCAGGTACTGAACTCATACCTCTTTGGGTCCTGTCACTGAATTTAATTAATGTCTTTATCCACTGTGCCATGTGTCCTTAATGTGTGAGTTCAATACCTGGTTAATATTTGTAAAATAAAATCCTTATATTCGCCTTGATAAAGTCCATCAGAGAACGAAACACATTGGCTACAATTTTTTTCCTTTTATCTTTACTAGTATATATATATATATATATATATATATATATATATATATATATGTGTGTGTGTGTGTGTGTCTCATTCACAGACAGAACTGTTTCACTGTATCACACCTCCTCTGTGCAACTACATGTTTGAAAGCCTCAAGCCAGAATTGAAACCCGACCGATTTGGTGTCACTCAAAGTTTTTACCCCTAAACCATCAGCACCTGGCAGATTGAAACTGCTAATTGTAGCATCTTGTTTTTTTTTTTTTATGAATGTAAACAAACACCAGTCATCCATAGTGCTCATATTTATTTTACTGAAGAGCTTTGCATTTTAGCAAAGAGTGATCAATTGAAATATATTTTCAAGAGCTTAATTATGTATTCACACAGTGTGTCCCAGAATTAACTATTTCAATGAAATTGAGTAAATTTTTAAAAACAGACACAATTTTATGTTTATTATTTATTTATGGTAAAAAACAAATAGGTTTTTAAATCTTATGTCAAAACTTTATTGAAAATTTTCAGTACGTCTTAATTTCAAATCTATTCCTTAGCATTGTGAAACCCATTTTAAATCAATTCAAGAGTTATCTTCTGTACTGCTAACTGAATGCGTTCTTTAAATTCGGCTAAACTATTGATATTTTGGTGATAAAATCTTGTTTTTATGAAACTCCATGCAAAGGAATTGGGGGGGGGGGCGACCAAGAGACGTTCCCATGTATTCATTATTAATAAGGTTCTGAAGGGAAATTAAAATTAGAAAATAAATTTGAAATTTATACACTTCTAACACATATTAAACATGATGAATAGAAATGAAAGTAATTTTTTTAAAAACTTGTCTGATTTCACTGCAATAGTTAATTCTGGGACACATGCCTGGTGGACTCTCCCATCGTATTTGACGTATGAGGGTCAAGCAGCTCAGTTCCTAGGAACCGACAGCACATGATTATAGTGGCGAAGGCTTTGTGCAGAACCAACCAAACTTTTTGAAGTGCCAAATACAGAGACCTGGTGCACTACGTGCTATAAGGTCCCCAGAAGACCCTTCACAGGTTTTGAATTCACAGTTGTCCTCCTCCTAGATCTGTTGGCATCCAAGGCTATAGAACCCAGTCTGTCCTGCTATTTAGCCATAAGGAGAAGAAGAGAATACCTTTCCCAAGGGTATTAGCACGTAAGTCAATGTAATGGATTCGACTGGAATTCGAACTTGGCAATCAGATTCCTCAATCCAAGCTGTGTGTGTGTGTATATATATATATATATATATATATATATATATATATATATATATATATATATATATATACATACACACACACACACAAATACTATACCACATAAACTGAACTGTAAAAGATAATTATACATATGTCAACAGCAGGCAATTAATTATACGTTTATGTTTTACAGAGATGTGCAAGTTCATCTTGAAAACATATGTATATGTCAATAACATGCAATGGGAGTTTTGCAGAGATATCTATGTATATCCACAGCAGAACTGGGGTTAATAAATTGAAAATCTTTTGGAATATTAAAATTCAATGTACTTGTATTATTTCGAACTACGTTCTCATCATCAAAGCCACTAAAATGCAAGGAGAGTACTGAGTGTTCAAGAACTGGCAAAAACAGGAAATAAAGAATAAACTTCTACTCTTGTTTATTAAACATGGAAGGACTATTGGCCAGGTGAGGGAGGAGCCTATCTACTCCTTTTAAACCTGTTCACAGCATAGGTGGCTAGGCACATTTATCAAGACACCATCACAATATTTAAAGAACATTTTCCTGACTATACTGTGTTACATTAGCCCATATTTGTACCCTCACCCTGAATTTTACAAACATGTTTTAAGTACAATTGTGTTTGTGATGAAACACAGGAATATTAATAATTTTTTTTTATTTCCGTGAAAATGCAGATTGTAAGATATATATTTTTTTTTTTATTACCAGTTAATTTGTAGCCAGTTCTCGCAAGAGAACCTCTCATTTCCCCATCATTTCCTGTATGGCCTCTAATCATGGGCCAGATGAATGTGTGGTGAATAGGTGCAAATGACTCCATCAGGATTGTATGAATGACGCCTACGCATTTTTCGTAGGCCGACACGTGACCGTTTTGTTTCGTGTGTGTCGGGGTAATGATCCTTCACCCAGTTGCTTGCCTTCAAAAAGAGCGGACGTCTTAGCTGATTGCTGCCCGTAGAAGTGGACGTCACCAAATACCAGATTTTGCTGTTTGCTGCCCGAGGAAGCAGATATCGTCAAAATCAGATTTTGCTGTTTGCTGCCTGAAGAATTAAGAACATCATCACCCAAGTCGGCTATGCTTTTATGATCCCCATGGTGTATACTAGAACATTGATAATCCCTCCCTTTTATGTTCAAAAGAAAAACAAAAGAATGTATAAACATCCTTTTCATTGAACTGTGTTTTTTGATAAAAACCCAATCAACATCGATCTCCATCTGTAAGTGTTGCATGTTTTGATATATCTTATTGTCTGCTTGCTCTATATTCCTATGATATTCGTCGCAGTAGTATTTGTTTCATTGATTACTTATTTCCCCATCCCTTGTGTTATTAAGTTTCGTTTTTTTTTCTTGTCTTACTTTCGCACCTTGTACATTTGTAAATAAACTATTTGTATTATAAATTCTCGTATTGTCTCCTGTCGTACTGTGTCTACACATTGTTTATTTCTTACTGTGTTTATCGGTCCCGGAATTTGGAGAATTCCCCTCTTACTGTTGTTTTCTTTCTTTTTGCATTGAACCTTGGAATCGCTTCTTTTTTTTTTTTTTTTTATTTTCTCCTTGCGTTCCAGGCTATCATAGTCCCAATGAAACCCCGGGCAAAACAACTGCTATTACCATAAATTTAACTGGTAATTTTTATTGTTGTAAAATGCTAATTTTACAAATTTAATAAAAGTATTACATATGAAATTGAATTTATACATCTTTTTTTTTAGCCTATTTTGGTGAATTATAGCTGTGAGAGCAAAGGAAACATATCTGGTAAATGAATGAAAGTTACTCATCATTACACGTTTATATTTTGTTTTATAGTTAACAGGTATTTTTATAATTTATGAATAAAAAGTTTTTCATAAATTTATCTTCAGTTATTTCTTTATCATATGGTAAATAAATAATTGTAATAATTGTTCATATATTTTTATAATTTTGTAAATATAAAATTATTCTTATAGGAAAATATAAGAAAATTTTTATAATCTTGGAAATAATTTATTGTTATAGTTCACAAATTAAATTCATTTCTCTTGTAAGAAATTTTATTGTTATCACAATAAAAAGACAAGGAAATAAAAAAAAAGAGTAGAAAATAAGGAAATAAAAAAAAAGAGTAGAAAATAAGGAAATAAAAAAAAAGAGTAGAAAATAAGGAAATAAAAAAAAAGAGTAGAAAATAAGGAAATAAAAAAAAAGAGTAGAAAATAAGGAAATAAAAAAAAAGAGTAGAAAATAAGGAAATAAAAAAAAAGAGTAGAAAATAAGGAAATAAAAAAAAAGAGTAGAAAATAAGGAAATAAAAAAAAAGAGTAGAAAATAAAGAAATAAAAAAGTGTAGAAAATAAAGAAATAAAAAAAAGAGAAGAAATAAAAAAAGAGAAGAAATAAAAAAAAAGAGAAGAAATAAAAAAAAAGAGAAGAAATAAAAAAAAAGAGAAGAAAAACAAAAAGAGAAGAAAAACAAAAAGAGAAGAAAAACAAAAAGAGAAGAAAAACAAAAAGAGAAGAAAAATAAAGCGAAAAAAGAAAAAATAATGAAAGAGAAAAAGAAAGAGGAAAAAAGAAAGAAAAAAAATAGAGGAATTGAGAATGCTTATTAGGTGTTTCAGGTTTACTTCAGTTGGAAAACCTTTTCAATTTTGACTTTTTGTAGCATCTTACTTCTTCAAATTTTGGTCTTCATTAATATTTATGATTGTTATTGCAGTATTTTGTTAGAGTCGTTAAGCTCAAATATTTAACAATGTAATAGAGTATTTTATAGTTATGGAAATCAGAAGAAATATATTCAATCACTAATTTAAGAATACTGACTCAGAAAATTAAAAACAGGAAAACTGAAATTTTCACAGGTGTTGCTAATTTGTTTTTGTCAGCATTTATTCTAACTTTTTTGACATGAAACATTTTGATCATGCTTTTCTCTGTTCATCATCATTCAAGTTTCTCTCGAAAAATTATTAGGACTTTGACATATGAAGATGGGGGATGGGTTGCATAGGTAAAATAGGATTGAGAAGACATATTCGGGATACATTCTAATGATGCTTACAACACTGAAATCAAATAAAAGAATAAAGCAATGAAAAGAAATATAACAAACCTGTTCATTGGAATTGTGTTTAAAATACTTTCAGCAATTGATTCATGGCTTATTATCTGAAAAACAGACATGAAAAAGGTGACTCAATTTCATAAAATATTTCAAGAAGTGGAAACAAAAATTCTAAATATGATAGAAAAGCCATACATTTTGCAATTGAATTTCTCTGTTGTCACAGATAAGAAACAAATCTACCTTTGAAATCATTAAAAGTAAAAATATCCAAAGAAAGCTAACAGGACCTTCACTGTCAAATAATGATGGCCATATTTAAGTAATTTTGTAATCATATAGGTTATATCTTCTGAACAATTTATCTAGTATTTTTATCACCCCCTCCATTTCCCATGTGTTCCAAATGTAAGAATGAAGTTTCACTCAGGCAGTCTTTTCTCCAAAAAGTGTTACTTTCTAGTACAGATTCCTAAATGAATACTTCTCAAAATACTTTAATCTTGAGCTCTTCAAGCCATGGCTCACTCCATATCTATGCTCTTTATCGTCATAATTTTTACTTCCTACCATCTCCTCTTTCATTCATAACAGACACCTCACTCATCATTACTATTGCAACTGTAACTCTCTACCAGGAGTGGCTCTCTAGCCTTAGAATTCAGAAAATTAGTGTAAAGTGAATTTACTGTTAAACTTAACCTACCAATTTCATTTACAACATGAATAACCATTGTGCCACTTCTTGCACATTTATTTATAAAGAAATTTAAAATCTTTAGACTTACGCCTTTGCTGAAGTTTGTTGAAATGAATCCTGGTGCAATGCCATTGACCCTAATATTCATAGCGCTCAGTTGTGGTACAAGGGCTTTAATCATACCCAAAAGGGCAGTTTTGCTAATAGCGTAGGCACCAATCAGCTACAAAGCAAACATTTTAAATTATGAATATGTACAATAGTATTTTTGGTTGATTTTGTTTGGCAGCATATCAACCTCTATGGGTTAAATGTATTGTTGGTCATTTTATTATGAATATGTATTGTTGGTCATTTTTTTATGTAAAAATGTATTGCTGGTATTTTTTACTATAAAAATATGTTTTTATACTTTCATAGTGTTTTGTTTTTGTTTGGGGGTTTACTATTTGCCCATAGCTGGGACCCTAATGTGCCATAATTCAAAGTCTGATAAAACAAAAATGAGCAAGTAATATTCAGGAAATATATATCTTTAATAAATGAATTTATTCAAAAAATTTAAATAATATTCATTTATTAAAAAATAATATATATAGAGTAGATAAGTTGGTCAATAAAACAAAGTCAAACGAAAGGGTACTGATGAAATCAGAATGGAAAACATTAATATTAACGACGTAATAAAAATGAAGCACGGAGATTGAGGTTCCAAGTTCGGAATTTTTGAACACACTTGTGTTCTTTATCAGCAGATGCAAGAAATAAACAGAGGGATGGTGGAGACTATCCAACATTAGTTTTTGAGGCTGGGTAGAGACCGTTAAAAAAAAATCTGTTACCTGTTTGATTTCTCACCGTGCAAAACTTTTTGTGAAAATAACCTTAGATTTAAGAATTGTGATTGGTGTTGGTTGGAAGGGGAGTGAGATCTTGAACATAGAGGGAAAAGGGTTATAGAACCAGGGGTGGGTATTAGTGTTGAAAGATTTTGTGTGTTAGGATAAAGTGTGGGAACATAGTGAAATATTGGCAATAAAAATAAAATGAAAGAGAAAAAGAAAAAAAAAAGAGGGAAGAAATAGCACAAAACAAGGAATAAAGAATTCTTTTAGGAAAATCATTGTTAGAAATTGGCAACTGCAAAAAAAAAAAAAAAAAAAGTACAAAATACTAAAGATAATGATAATATGAAAAGGGGAAAAAACATACAAAAATGGATGCACTGTGTATTGAGATAGGATCAGAGTATAAAAAGGCAATAAAAATAAAAGAAAAGAAAAAAAAGAGGGAAGAAATAGTACAAAAAAAGGGATAAAGAATTTTTTTGGAAAATAATAGGGTGTGTGGAAAAATAAACTGAACTAAAAATGTAACAAAAAAATACTTATAATAATGAAGATATAAAAAAGGGTGGAATAAAACATACAAAAAAATATGTGTTGCAAACATCGGTGTATCTGACAGTGTGTATATATACTAGCTATCTCAGTCCTTTAGGGATAATAATTAGTTGTTTGCAAGTGGTGAGGAAGAGAATGTTTCTTTAAGTTATATCCATGTTATCTTCTAGCGTTAAGTGTTATCAAGATGAGGCAAGTTCCTTTAGGTTATTTTCATTTTGTCTTTTAACGTGGATTTGAGGGTTGTCAAGGTGAGGTTCAAAATACATGATTAGAAAGAAAAAGTCCATGTGTACTTCATATAGTTTAAGAATTGGTCAATAAAACAAAGTCAAACGAAAGGGTACCAATGTAATCAGTATGAAAAACATTTATTAATATCAACCAGGTGACAAAAATGAAGCACAGAGATTGAAGTTCCAAGTACTTTTTTCTAATTATATATCTAAATATGTCTATGTGTTTGTATATAATTGTGTATGTATTGTCATTTGTAAAATTTCTTCCCCTGCCCATATCATCATTTCAAATGTATCTAAGTTGTTACAATATTTGTAGCTCCTTAGATTAGTGTTTTCTGTGAGATTTTGGCTTTTTGATTAAAATAAAATAAATAATAAAATATGTATTTTTTGCTCAGTTCCTTCTTTAAATAATTTTATATTTTAAACTTAACACTGGTTAAATTTAAAATGGGGAATTTTTAATTTTCAATTTTATAGTAAAATTTAAAATTAATCATTTAGAATGATTTCTATTTTAGTCAAACCCTAACATTAAGGCATTAATTATTATAATCAAGGTTTGTTGTCAAGTTTTTTGAATTATCATATACTTTTATTTTGATTGGTCATTGTAGCTTATGTCACAGCGTTTCCCCCCTATCAAGAGATGTTTGATTGATTTGAACCTTTTAAAACTCTTTATTCCACATACAACAATATCACTTGATAAGACACTAGAAGTGTTGGAACAAAATAACTATTTTTGTAGTGAAGTTATAACATGTTTATGTTATAATTTTTTAATAAATAAATTTATATATATATATATATATATATATATATATATATATATATATATATATAAATATAAATATGTAATGAAAAACAAACCACTTTAATGTACCATTACGATAATTTATTTCACCTAAACCCTTTTTTAAGGATTCAGGATCATCAGGTAAAACTTCCAACAACGAATTGAGAAAAAAAATGGGATTAGAAATTGGTGGGTAGTGTAATTTTTGTAATTTAATAGAGGGGGTTGAGAGTGGTAGTTAAACAGACAATATAAAGTATAGGGAGGGGTTAATTTTATATCTCTCTTAAGTATGTTTTATATTGGAGTAGGAGGAGTGACAGAACCTTGACCTCTTTAGATGGTTAATAAAACGGAAATGAATTGTAGAAAATGTATACAAGTGAGTCTTACGGTAAAGAGAGAGATAGGGGGGAGGGGGAAAGAGAGATGGAGTTGTTATAATTTTGTTTTAACAAAATTATGTAAAAGATAGTTTACAATGTTTGATAGAAAATTCGATGTCTGAAAAAAATTTTGTTATTAACTTAAATTTTTAATTTTTTAAGTAAATAGTTTCAGGACTAAATATAACTATTAATTATTGTAATAAACATATTTATCTAGGACATAAAGAAATATTTAAAATCTTAATAGTTTATTCACCCGACTAATTGTATTTCCACAAAAAAAAAAAATAAAAAAATAAAATAATATAATATCTATTTTAATATTTAAAATTAATTTATGAATGTAATTTATTTATTATATTGGTAAACTAAATTAAAGATTAGGTTTCATTATTTAATAGAATTTGAGGGTAATATTAATTTTCATTTATTCATATATGTCTAACAAATGTATTCATGTGAATCCCTACATGCATACGATCATTAACAAGTCAAAAAACAAAAAACAAAAAAAAAAACATAGAAACACTTGAGATAATTTACACAAAAATTCATTTAACCTCGTACATAAACTATATATACATTTTACAATCTTTATCTATATTTCAAAATATATATAGATTTCACAGTTAAAATTTAATTTTATCAGTGTAATTTCGGAAGTGTTTCATTTTAAAGGAATTTAGCTAATATTATTACTATTATTAATAGTCAAAGAATGGTATATTTAAATTTAAATTATCAATTTAGAAATGAAACTCCCTTCAGAAGAAAACAAAATTTAAACTATAGAATATTACAAAAGAAGGTAAGGACATTACAAATTAAGAAAATAAATTTAAAATGTCATTAGAAAGACCCAATATTTCATTTAAAATCAATTCATGCACGTACGCACATATATACATACACACACACACACACACACATATATATATATATATACACACACACACATATATACATCCACATACAATTCATATATCCATATACAAATCTATATATTAAAAAATTAATCTAACCATTTAATCATCCGTATACATAGAGAGACATACTCATATACACATACACACCCTTATACATTCATATATAAGCACAAAAACCTACATACAAAAAAAAAAAAAAATTAAAAAGATATATATATATATATATATATATAAACATACATATACATATGTACATTTACCAAATATAAATTCTAAGGTAATTACGTCTAGATTACAAGTAGTTAAATCCATAAAAACACACATATGTTTAAAGTACATGTACACACATACTCGTACATACACATACATACAAAAGTAAAACAAACATAAAAACATTTATACATATACATCCACACCCATGCAGCATACACATTAAAAAAAAAAAAAAAAAAAAAATATATATATGTTTGAATACTGAATATTTTTTTTTTTTTTGTATGTAGGTTTTTGTGCTTATATATGAATGTATATATCTATTTAAGGGTGTGTATGTGTATCACTGTATATGAGTATGTCTCTCTATACGGATGATTAAATGGTTAGATTAATTTTTTAATATATAGATTTGTATATGGATATATGAATTGTATATGTATGTATATGTGTATATATGTGGATGTATATATGTGTGTATGTATGTATATATATGTATATATATATGTGTGTGTGTGTGTGTGTGTGTGTGTGTGTGTGTATGTATATATGTGCGTACGTGCATGAATTGATTTTAAATGAAATATTGGGTCTTTCTAATGACATTTTAAATTTATTTTCTTAATTTGTAATGTCCTTACCTTCTATTGTAATATTCTATAGTTTAAATTTTGTTTTCTTCTGAAGGGAGTTTCATTTCTAAATTGATAATTTAAATTTAAATATACCATTCTTTGACTTATAATATTAGCTAATCCTTTAAAATGAAACACTTCCGAAATCACACTGATAAAATTAAATTTTAACTGTGAAATCTATATATATTTTGAAATATAGATAAAGATTGTAAAATGTATATAGTTTATGTACGAGGACAAATGAATTTTTGTGTAAATTATCTCAAGTGTTTCTATGGTTTTTTTTTTTTTTTTTTTTTGACTTGTTAATGATCGTATGCATGTAGGGATTCACATGAATACATTTGTTAGACATATATGAATAAATGAAAATTAATATTACCCTCAAATTCTATTAAATAATGAAACCTAATCTTTAATTTAGTTTACCAATATAATAAATAAATTACATTCATAAATTAATTTTAAATATTAAAATAGATGTTATTATTTTTTTTTTTATTTATTTATTTTTTTTTTATATTGTGGAAATACAATTAGTCGGGGGAATAAACTATTAAAATTTTATTTTTAAATATTTCTTTATGTCCTAAATAAATATGTTTATTACAATAATACTAATAGTTATATTTAGTCCTGAAACTATTTACTTAAAAAATTAAACATTTAAGTTAATAACAAAATTTTTTTCAGACATCGAATTTTCTATCAAACATTGTAAACTATCTTTTACATAATTTTGTTAAAACAAAATTATAACAACTCCATCTCTCTTTCCCCCTCTCCCCTATCTCTCTCTTTACCATAAGACTCACTTGTATACATTTTCTACAATTCATTTCCGTTTTATTAACCATCTAAAGAGGTCAAGGTTCTGTCACTCCTCCTACTCCAATATAAAACATACTTAAGAGAGATATAAAATTAACCCCTCCCTATACTTTATATTGTCTGTTTAACTACCACTCTCAACCCCCTCTATTAAATTACAAAAATTACACTACCCACCAATTTCTAATCCCATTTTTTTTCTCAATTCGTTGTTGGAAGTTTTACCTGATGATCCTGAATCCTTAAAAAAAAGATTTAGGTGAAATAAATTATCGTAATGGTACCTTAAAGTGGTTTGTTTTTCATTACATATTAGCTCTGTCCTAACATTGAGCTCTCAGGATTTCATCCTTTTTGGATTTACCAATTCGGTTTACCAAGTTCCTTATAACTTAAATATATATATATATATATATATATATATATATATATATATATATATATGTATGTGTGTGTGTGTGTGTGTGTGAAAAGTGTGTGAATATAAATATAAATAAATATATATATATGTATAATTATTTATATATTATATGCGCGGTACTTATTAGAAAGTGCTCAATATCAGAGATAGAGCTAACATATATGGTTGGATAGATGTGAGCTTGTGACCCTGGGTTTCACGCTTTTGTGATTGTCAGACAAACTGATTAATTTTAAAAAAAATTTTGGTTTTATGTAGATTGCGCGTATTGGTGTTATTGTGGAAGTGGTGGGGGAAACTTCGTCATTTTTTCATCATACTGACGCAAACATCGATGTATGCAGATACATATACTTACTTGGTCGTCCGTCGGGACTCATACATATATAAACATATGTGGGCATTTTCGGATATGACATATGTATGTATACGGGTGGTGTTGTGTCTATACATACGCATTTGTATGTTGAAATTTAAAGATTGGAAGTGTGGCGGAAATGTCTCGTGAATATATACATGTCATATTTTTTTTATTTTTTTTCCCGCTGAATAATATTTCCTCGCATGTATGTATATATATGTGGTGGGGTTTGTGTGAAATTATGATAGGTAAAAATTATTATTATTTATATTTTTAAATTTTGAAAAAAATGGCGGTTTATTTGTTATATTTAAAACTGGTTATTTGTTTGTTTTTGACTGTGTATATGTAACAGGTAGAAATTTGTAATCTTTATTGGTTATTTATATGGTGATGTTTAATATTTAATATGCTGGGTGAGAGGGTAGTTTGATTTAATAACGGGTCTATATGATATGATGTGATAGTAATATTGCAAGGGATTGGAGGCCATGATAATATAATTAGCTAATAGTTATTGTAAATTAGTAGAAATGATTAGTAACGGTGGTGGGAGAATGATGAAACCATGAATGTAGTTATAGTGGTGGTAGCTAAAGAGTGGTTGTTGGTGTTTTATTTTATTTTATTTTGTTATATGTATCAATTTATTTTGGTATAAATCCTGATAATAGGTATTCTGTGTAAAATTATGGTAGTTGAAGATTGCTATAATATTTTCATTTTTAATTTACAAAAATATTATTGTTTATTATATTAAAGCTCGCTATTTCCTTGTTTATTTGTAGCTGTGTATATGTGGCTGGTAGAAATTTCAGTTTGTAATCCTTATTGGTTATTTTTATGGTGGTATTAAATATGTTGGGAGAGGGGGTAGTATATGTTACTCACTCTCTCACTCTCTCTCTCTCTATATATATATATATATATATATATATATATATATATAGAGAGAGAGAGAGAGAGAGAGAATTTCCTCACTAGAATGAAATGGAAAGCATTATTTGCACTGCAAAAATATGCCAACAACAAGGATGATGAAGAAATATTCAAGTTTAAAACCAGAATCATTGGCTTTGAAGATGAACTAATTGGTGTGTTGGGTAAAATCAAATTTAGGAGAAGCATTAACAGTTTTCAAAAGATTTTGGCTGCTCAGGTGATAAAAATAAAAAGTCACCAAAGATATTTATCAAGGGTGAAAAAACAAAAA
Organism: Acanthosepion lycidas; assembly: GCA_963932145.1. Lineage (NCBI taxonomy): Eukaryota > Metazoa > Mollusca > Cephalopoda > Sepiida > Sepiidae > Acanthosepion > Acanthosepion lycidas. Next base: position 50,350,568 of record OZ010615.1, read on the forward strand.
ATATATAGACTATAAGTCTGAGTGCATACAAAAGGAAGATAACTGATGAAGTCACCAGGTATTATAAAAAAAAAAAAAGTTCCAGTATCATAATATTGATGATATCAAGGAGGCTAAGGAAATCATGGCCAGGCTGGGAATTAGCAACAAGTTTCATCCATTATATGGTAAGCAGAGTTTTCCTAACAGTAAAGGACAATAAAAATGACTTCCTTAAAAGCCCTTTGTTTCACCTAATAAACCCCCACCAAAGCTGAAGTTGGAATTATTAACCAGAAAATTTTACAAAATGTATGCAACTTGTTATGAATAGCTACACAAACAAACCAATGGAAAGGTACAAACGAATGCATTTCCTGGTTTCATTGCATTGACAATAAAAGTAGACATGTTTTAATCAAGTATGATATTAAAGATTTCTACCCAACCAGTTTACAATAGATGGCGCTGTGTTGCCATGCAGACTAGGTTACATTTGTGGCTCGTCTGTCTTCAATATTTAATGTGTGTAGTAATAAGTTAATTGAGAAATGTTCCGTTTAACAATGGCAGGATATTCATATCATGAACAGGTAGAATTGATATATACAAATGGCCACATAAATGGTAATGAACATGAGGCTGCATGGCTGTATCAGACTGCATTTCAAGACTGAAAACAACTCAATCATCCAACTTTTGCTGAGACAGGATCTGTGGCACCGCAAATTATGTATCGAGGAACACCAAGATCCGTTTGTATGCCTGACCACAAAGAACACATTTTACAGGCTGTCAGAGATGATCCAGGTATCAGCACACATTAAGTGGCCCTAGCATGTCATACACCTCATAGTACTGTATGGAAGGTACTTCAAGAACAGCTCTTGTATCCATATCATTTGCAATGTATACAGGGTCTTTCACCCTCTGATCATTCATCATGGGAGAATTTTTACTGATGCTTTATTGCACAAACTGCTGATCTGTTATTTATCTCTTTAGTCTTATTTACAGATGAAGCAACATTTAGAAGAGATGGAATAACAAATTTACACAACCAACATTTGTGGGTAGATTGGAATCCCCATAGTATAATACAGGTTAGACACTAGCATCAGTTTAGATTAATGCGGCGACTGGAATTGTAGGTGACTGTCTGGTAGGGTCATATGTTCTCTTAGTATGTCTTACAGGAACTTTCTACAAACACTTTATTTTGAACACACTTCCAGACCTGCTAGAGGATGTACTTCTGCTACTACAAGGACACATGTTGTTCATACACGATGGGGCTCCAGCTCATTTTAGTCACATTGTTCATGATTTGATGGCTGACAATTACCATGAAAGATGGATAGATAGGGGAAGACCAGTTCCAGAAGTCTGCATGTTCTGACCTCAATCCGTTGGACTTTTATCTGTGGGGCCTCCTAAAACAATTGGTTTATGCAGCAGACATTAATAATGCAGAGACGCTTCATCAATGTGTCATGAGGTCCTGCAAAACCATTTGACCGTGTGGGAGTATTTGAAAGGGCCTGCTTTTCCTTTTTGATACCTTGACTTCAAGAACCTAAACTGAAGTATTAGATTGGTAATTATGTCTCATCCTTTTATAGTTGCAATAGCTACATGTAACCATGAGTTCTATGCTAATAGTTTATTCTCTTGCACTTCTTGCTTGTGGAACCCTCTACCGGCTTCTTGCTTCCCAGTCAACTATAATCTTAAAAAATTTAAATGCAATGTCACTTGTTATCTTCCATTGTCTCCTTTTTTTTTTTTTTTTTTAAATAATGTTTTCTTAATCTTTTCTCAGTTTTTCACACTCAGTAACCCCTTGCATCTTAGTGACATTTATCATCTTGCTTGGGGTTGAAATGAAGAAAAAAAAAAAAAAAAAACTTTTAATTGGGGAGGGCCTGTCTTGAAATATCAGCTTTTGTCTGGGTTTTCACTAATGGCACAAGTAGCAAATCTGCAACTCTCTTAGTAAGTAAGCCTTTTTGCTTGATTATCATGATCTTGAGACTATACTTGACACCCAGAGTCCTCATCTGACAAAAACATAATTGCTAATCTTTCTTATAATTCAACATGCCTCCATTAATCATAATTAATAATATTGAACATTATAGACTGAAAATTTCAGATCAAAATTCAGCTTATAGGATATGGACTAATAGGATATGCACACTCATGTAATTAATTATTTTAAGCATCAGACATTTTCATTAGAATAAATAAATAAAAAAGACTCTTCTACCAATACTCACTGCAAATGGCTGATAAGCTACAATGGATGATACAAAGATTACAGAACCGCCACTGAAAAAAAAAAAAAAAAAAATTAAATTTAGTACTTGGATATACTCATATTGTATAGAATGTCTTTTAAAGAAATTTTGACATCAATATTTTTTCAGTTGATTGTATGACAATAAACAGATTCTTTTTAAAAGCACGAGTAAATTTTTGAGAATATTTTATTTAGGTTTTACAATTTACAATTCTTCTTCTTCTTTAAATTAAGAGAAAAAAAAACAGTTTTAAAAACAATCTAGTTTACTTTTAAGTTCCACCTTTGAAATATATTTATGAAAAACCTGATATTAACTTAATGCTTTTCAAACAAAGAATAAAGAAACAGAACTGGTTAATCAATTAAAAGAAATAATACAAAGTGCTATTTGTTCCTTTTCTAAATTTGGCCGTCAGTCAAAGAAACATTCTTTTTTACCATCTTCTTTTAATTTTTCTTAAAAACAGATAAACATTGAAACTTTTAGTGAAACTTTATTCAATACAATTTGGCTACTGCCCATAAGTGAGGTTTGACCATTTCCTTTATAGTCAAGTAGTTTGAGGGGGAGACAACTAAGGTTGCCTTTACCACATTTCCCTTTTCTCAATTTTTAAATCTTAATGGTTATCAGTGTGGAAAGTGGAATTGGCAACCAAAGTTCAAATTCCAGTTTTGTTAACATTCCATAATATTTTAAAAGAAAAGATTAAAAAAAGGAAAACCCTATCAATACTGAAAAGAGTGATAAAAGCTACTAGACTTGGGAAGCACGTTTTAAGAGAAAGATTTTATAAATTTCAACTGAAAATAGTACTGGCTGCTCGGTCATTGAATGCCAAATGTTTCCTTATAAGGAAACAGAGCTAATATTACCATGACCATTAGACATGAATAAATTTGCAAATGAATAAGATTTTCTTTTCATGTTTACACAACATTTTTGTTTTTGTAAAAACAGATGAACACTGAAACTTGTAGCAAAGGTTTATTCAATGCAATTCGACCCCTGTTCATAAGTGAGACACAACCATTTCTTTTATAGTTGAGTAGTTTGAGGGGGAGACAACTATGATTACCTTCCACCACACTTCCCTTTTGATTTTATGAGATGCTATTTAAAGCTACCAAACTTGAAAAATCAGGAAAATGTCCTTTAGGCTACTGGAAACATTCAATAATTATTTGGTTAGTTTAGTGGGATGATTAACAAATTTTTACTGGGAGAGTTTTAAATGGAAGGAGACCATTAGCTTCTGAGTGTTTGGCATACATACATACATTAATTTTGAGAAATAGGCCTTTTTTTTAGAATTTTCAGATATTTCTAGTTGGACGATGTGAAGAAAAAAAGGTGAATATTTAACACTGAAACTTGTAATGAAGCTTTACTCCTGCCCATAAATGAGACAGAACCATTTCTTTTATAGTTGAGTAGTTCAAGGGGGAGACAACTATGGTTGCCTTCCACCACACTTGAATATGATTGGAAATAGCATAAATAAAAAATAAACTTTGGTCATGAAAACAGTTTAGAGAGAAAGTAAATAAAAAGTAGAAAAATATTTATTTAAAAAAAAAAAAAAAAAACACTTTTGTGTGGTAAAGGATTTAAAAAAAAAAAAATAGAAATCATTGAAAAAATGTTTCTAATGAGTAAACCCTGTTTGTGATGCACATGATATCTCAGTTGGTTTGTTGTCCAATGAAATATCAAATAGTGACCTCTTTCTTATTAGTAAGTTCTTGATCACTATCAGATAATGAATCTAAACTTGACTGATCACTTTCACAAAGATTTCATAATTTTGTGGAAGGAAATAAAATTAGAAATTAACATCCTGAGCTACATAGTTTCTGTACACTGATTGGTTGAATGTCTATTGGAAAGCCAACCCCAATTTTTTTTTTTAAGCATTACGCCCCGAGCAAGGCGTGAAGCCACTAGGATGCAGGGGGTTGCAGAAGATTTGGAGCGAGAGCAGATAGGAGTGATAGAAGAAAGGATGAGGAGAAGGATAGTGGATAGATCAAGGTAACCGGAGGTGTCGATTGACATTACATTTGAATAATTGGAGATTATAGAATAATTGGAGATTATAGCTTTCAGGGAAACAGGAATTGTGAAGGGTGTTCCACAGGCGAGAGGTGCGAGGTATGAAGCTATTGGAGTAGAAGAGATGGCTACATTTAAGTTTCTACAGTGTAAGGGTGGGAGTGGGATGCCAGCCTTGTAGGGCGCTTGAATTCATGGAGACTGGGAACCAGTGAAAGCAGCTCATCGAAGCAATTACCATGAAAGTATTTGTAGAAAAGATAGAGAGAGGCGACGACGCGTCTGTGAGATAGTGACTGCAGACGAGATGCCAGATCAGGGCCAATTACATTATATATCCGTCTCTGGATCTTGTCAAGAACTCCGAAGTAAACAGAAGGTGCCCCAGACCATATATGGCAGCAATACTCCATGCAAGGGTGAATGGTTGTTTTGTATATTTGAAGTATTGATTCCGGGGAGAAAAATTTCCTGGCGCGGCACAGAGAGCCAACTTTCCTCACGGTGGAAGAAGCAATTCATTGAATTATATATTATTCTAGATTTTATTATGTAAATTAATGTTTTCAAAATAAAATTGGTATTCACCAACTGATATGTTAGTATAATTTTCAGGATATATTTTTTATTATCAATATTTCCAGTGATATTCAATTTATAATATTCTTATTAAAAATATTGATATTAGGTTGGTGCAAAAATAACGACGTAGTAATGTCATCTTTTGACGGATTTTTAACATCAAAAAACGACATTATTACGTCATTATTTTTGCACCAACCTAATAATAACTTGTTTTGTCGGTGTCTAGTTTTATTAAACTAAGTTCACAAATATTTTATTTGAAAAAGAAAATATCCAAAAGATATAAGCCATAGAAATATATTTGATTAACACAATATCCCAGATACATAAATATATTTTATTTTACACGTTAATATGGGCTCTTTGCCATTCTATAACCTTTATTAGTCTTTCTCCCATTGAGTTTGTTAAATCTTCTACTATTTTGATATTAAAGTTACTTGTAACAGTTTTTATCGCTTTCTAGAAATTTTTGCTTGAATATTATTTTTAGATGGACACATGTGGCTGAGTGGTTAAAACATTTGCTTTTTGACCATGAGGCCTGGGTTTGAATCTTATCACGGTCGATTTCTCATTAGATCTAAAGGAGGTGATCCCAGTGTATGGCACCTTTGGAAAGGTTCCTGAAAACCATAACACATATTGACCCAAACCTTGTGAGTGAAATTGGGCAGACGGAACCCTTGGAAGCCATCAATGGTTGTGCTAGCACCAAATCACAAGTTATTATGACAGAGTGCTTGAGCATGATGGCCTTGTTCAAACTGTTGATCACGTTAGATAATGCGCACTCTCCCAGAAAGTGTAATTAACGTCTGTTCACCATAGTTTCAGTATAAACCACGGATGGGCTCTGGGGTGTTGAACAAACACAACAGGCATCTGCAATGAGGATTAGCTAGCTGCAATGGTAGACAGGCATCCTAGGATATGAAAGGCTGTGCCATTTAGATTTTTGAATAGGAATCAGTTTGAAATCGACTTCAAAGAATACAGATTCTCTTGAAGTTTTTGAAACGAATAAGGAATGTCAGTCTAGGTTTTGTTTCATAAAATATTTTGAACCAGATTTTAAATATTTCAGTATTTTTCTGTTTTTATTATCTAATTACATGCAAAATGATAAAAGTATTATATCCCAGGTTGTTGGGATGAATAAAAATGAATGAAAATAAGAGACAAGTGTATTTTAACAATTAATAAAACAACTTTTATTCATTCACGGTCTGAGAACTGCAAGGATTTGTTTGGGATCGAAATCATGAATTCCACATGCATGTCACCATGTTTAATTCAAAGAGCTGTACTCAACTTCCAGGCAAGTGAAGTAACTCAATTGTATTCTGAGTTATCGTCCTTTATAGGGGAAGAAAATTAGCTTCCCCTAACAGAAAGGAAGCACTTTTATTCATTGTCAAATCCAAACTGCAAATAAACCATTTAAACACCTTATTTGTATTTATTATTAAAAAAAAGCATTTTCAAACTTTATTAATTTTTGATGGCCTAAGAATTTTAACATTCAGTAGATATGTTGATTGTAAATGTGATAGAAAGCAACAAGAATTATTCATTTTTTGTTATAAATTATGCTTTTAAAAATAATATTTGAAATCGAATTTGGGAGATTTGCAGTACTTTGTTTTCATTACTTAAAAGATGAAAGTTGCAATAAAAAGCAACTGAAATTAAGATTACAAAACCAAAAATGAATAAGATGAGAGCTGAGCCAGAAAGAGAAACCCCTGAACAGAGACATGACCACTAGAGAAACTAGCCATACCTGACATATGAAGTCATTAAGAGGTCATCTGCTAATGATAATTTCTGCCAATCTTAGGGCCGAGAAAAACACAGTAGATTGATACTGGCCTATATTTATGATGACTATTACAAAGGACAATATAAAAATGTTTGTTAACAGGAACCTTCTAAAAGAAAGATCACAATCACAACTTGATAAAAGATGGACAAATTTCAAATCAAATTTGCATTTTATGTGAACAACAACAATAAAGGGGAATATTTGTAAAAAGAAAGAAATAGAGGTTATGACTTACCCACGTTTCTCAATTAAGGGAGCAACATCTTTGGTTAACAGGAATGGAACTTTGAGGTTTGTATCAAATATCTAAATAAAAATCAATTAAACTTAATAAAAAAAGTAGTTTTATTTGTAAGTAAAAAAAAAAAAACATCAGAATAAAAGTGAAAAAAAGGCAAGAGGAGGAGAAAAATTTAGAAAAAAGCATAAAAAAAGCAAAAGTAGGAAAACACAAAAAAGGGGAAAGCATAAAAAAAAAAAGGAAAACATAATAAAGTATTAGGTTGGTGCAAAAATAATTTCGTTTTCTCAATGTTAGAAAACGAAATTATTTTTGCACCAACCTAATAGAATAAAGCAAAAAATCAGCAAAATGCAGAAAATAGAAAAAGAGAAAAAAAGTAGGAAAAGAGAAAAGAAAAAAATTAAAAAATCAGAATCAACATAAAAGAAAAAAAAAAGAAAAAAAAAAGAAAAAAAAAAGAAAAAAAAAGAAAAATAGAAAGAATATAGTTGTAAAAAGAAGATAAACAAACAAAAGGCAGAGAAGTATAAAAAAATCTAGAAAGAAAAAGGCAAACGAGCATAAAAACGAAAAAAAATGAAATACCAAAAAAGGCTAAAAAATGAGATAAGCTAAAAAAAAAAGGAAAAGCTGAAAATTGGAAGAGAGAAAAATCAAATAAAAGAGGAGAAAATAACGAGAAAGAAAAGCAGAAAATGAAAAAGGTAGAATAATGTAAAATATAGCAGAAAAACATGAACAATGAAAAAGAAAAACAGGAAATAAAATAAGAAAAACAAAAAGGGAAATAAGAAAAAAGCATAAAAAGAAAAGTAGAAAAAAAGAAAAGTAGAAAAAAAGAGAAAGAGGAAAAGGCAGAAAAATGTAGAACCAAAATGAAGAAAAACAAAAAATAATGCAGTAAAATAAAAAACAGAAAAGTAGTAAAAAGAAAAAAGAGAAAGAAGAAAAGGCAAACACAAAAAAAAAGTCAGAAAAAAAATGAGAAAAAAGAAAAAGTTAAAAAAAAACATTAAAAAAAGCAAAAATTTAAGAACAAAAAGAAAAGCAGAAAAAAAATTGAAAAAAAGAAAAAGTTAAAAAAAAAAACCAGAAAAAACTGAAAAGTGAGAAAAATGAGAAAATTAAAAACTTGAAAAAGCAGAACGTCTAGAAAAATGAAAACCACAGAAAACAATGAAAAAGAAAAACCAGAAAAAGAAAAAGCATAAAAATAGAAAACGTATTTAGAGAAAAAAAAAAGAAGAAAATAAGGAAAAAACCAGAAAAATTTGGTTTGGTTTGGTTTATTTTGTTTTATGGCATATCAACCTCAATGGGTTATTTAATGCTGACAAAAATTTTTATTGCTGGTAATAATTTTTTTCAAAAAAGTATTGCTGGTAATAGTTAACTATTTACCAATAGCTGGAACCCTAACAGGTGCTACCACCCTGGGTCAGCAATTAAGAGGTGGTTCCACACTCCTCAAAACCTCCTGATCAGAGGCCTTGTTGCTGGATGTAGTTTATTGTCTTATCCAGGACACGGATATAGTTTAATGTCTTACTCAGGATGCAGAAAAATTTGAAAAGCAGAAAAGAAAAAAAAAGCAGAAAGAAGAAAGTGAAAGCAAAAAAATTCAGAGAAAAGATAAAAATGAAAAAGCCCAAAAAAAAAAAAAAAAAAAAAAATAGGAAAAGCAGAAAAAAGCCAAAAAAGTGAAAAAAATGAAAAAAATGAAAAATGCAGAAAAAGCAGAAAGTAAAAAGAAAAAAGGAAAATGCAAAAGAAAAGAAAAATAGCAGAAAAAAAAAAAAGAAAATTCAACAGAAAAAAGGTAAAAAAAATCAGAAAAAAAAATCAAAAGAGAAAAGAAATTATAAAAGCAGAAAAATAAAAAAAGCAAAAGAAAGAAAATGCAGATAAAAACAGAAAAAAAAAAAATTTAAAAATCAGAGAAATGAAAAAAAACAAAAAAAACAGTACAGTAAATATTAATGAAAAAAATGTTAAATTTTTACTAACCTTATCCCAGGCAGATTCAGATGTCTAAAATAAATAAATAAAAATAAAAACAAGTAAATAAATAAAATAGAAAAATATGTCAAATTCAAAAATGGTGGTTGATGTTATTTTTTAAAAATATTCTTTTTCTTCAATATGTGCAGACAATTTTCACAAATTCAAAATGAATGTAAAAAAAGAGAAGTTTTTTTTATGATAAGTAAATTTTTCAGCCATAAAACTCAAAAGAAAGGCTTTTCATTATATGAATATCACAATGTTTGTTTTTATTAAATAACATTTATATAAAGCCATCATTTTTCTACTTTGAAAGTTTTCAAACTTAGAGCCAAGTGACAACAATTCTTTCATAAATATTTTTTTAAAATAAAACATTTTATGTAAATATAGCATATATATGTTCTATACTAAAAGCTATCAATATGAATAATATTTTTATGAGATTTTTGTTCATCTATTATTATTAATACTACCGTTACCAATTCTACTTTTACTAGCAAAAAGCAAAAACAGATTTGGTGCCGAGAAAGAACATGGATTATGGTTGGGTTGACGGCCAAGATATGATCTTCTATAAAGCTGATGAATTCTCATATCTGGGTTAAATGCTGCTGGTATGCTTAACCAGGAATCCTTGAAACAAAATGGACAGGAATTTAATTCTCTTATTTCTGATCAGCACTGATGTAGATTGATAGCCCAAGTAAAATTTGTCAATTATTATCATTAATTTTTGACTAGTATTTACTTTCATCTTCATTTTTTATTAGATGAAGCATTGTCAGCCATTATTATTAATTTTTGACTAGTATTTACTTTCATCTACATTTTTTATTAGATGAAGTATTGTCAGCCATTATTATTAATTTTTATCTAGTATTTACTTTCATCTTCATTTTTTATTAGATGAAGCATTGTCAGCCATTATTATTAATTTTATGCTAGTATGAGTGTTTGCTGAAAAGTTCATAGGCTGACTAAGAAGAAGTGATCCTAGAGCTGTGAAATCTTGCATGCATTAATTTCAACTTTACTTGGTGAACAGATGATAGTCAGGAGAATAGAAAGGATGATCAACCAGTTTTCAAAACCATAATCATAGGAGCCAGTAATATATTTTTTTTTCAGCAAACTGTCCACAGGGCACAAACTCTTTTTTGAGGGAGGTGATTTTCCCATTTGCCATAATGATGTTCCTCTAAATACTAAATCTATAGAATTCAAGAAATTAAGTTTACTCAAATATATTGTATATTCTTCATTTAATAACAATAAAAAAATGTTACATACATCAAGAATGGGACCAAATGCTGGATTGGTGGCAGCATTGTTTACCAAAATATCAATGCCGCCAAAGGTTTTAAGTGTCTGAAGAAGACAAAGAAAAGAGAATTTAAAAAGCACAAAAAATAATTAAGTATAATAAATATCCTTTCTTGATGTTTATGTCACATTATAAAAGATAAATTATAATTTTTTGTTTTTTGCCATTATACCAAAAAAGAAAAAATTTAATCTTCAATATTGAAAAGACCCAAGGAAGACTTCTGTTGCCTTAACTTCTAGGCAGACAAACACATACACCCGGAGTATTATGCTTGAATTCTTCCTAGGTTATTTGTCCCCTCATTAAAGGAGCTGGAGGAAGACATTTTCTGGATTTTTGTGTTATCTGCCTGACAGGGGTCTGAACTGTCAAAGAAGGCTAACCCTATCAGCAGATGCATAATACTATTGTACTGCCATTTTGTGAACAGTTTCTGGACTGTGCAGTCATCTCCATTAGGGTCTCTCGATGTCATGATGATGGGTACTGTTACAGCAGTATCTCCTGGTGAGTTAATTCAGGTTATTTATGCATGTATCTCCAATGGGTGTCTCTCTCTCTCACTGCCTACTAGTCATGCCCCAAAGCAATCCAAAACAGACATGAAAGAAATCAAATTGAAAACGAACAAAACTATTACCCCCACTCCCACGAACAAAACTATTACTCCCCACTCCCACCCCTAGAAAAAAAAAATAGACTCTCCGGTATATCAACTCCAACACCAATGTAAGGAGGTCAATGTTTCAACTTTCCAGACATGGAATTTCACCTTCTTCAGTTCAAACACAACCTCCTCTTTCTGTCTGAAATAAGCATCAATACCTTGATCCAATTGCCAGAGCTTGCAATCCCTGGCTAGTCACCCATTATAACAAAATATAACCACCTAAATCGCCATGGTCATGGGCTTAGTGCCTACAGAAAGGATGGGTTTCCCTGTGGCAGGGACACACAAAATGAGGACCCTGATCTCCCGTTATGTGCTTCCATGGGAAACCTATCCATAGTACCACATTCATCTTTGCTCTGTATCACCGTCAGGATGAAGGGTTGGTAATCTTAGATTGAATATCAGAAAGGATTGATAAAATCTTCACTGATTTTCCCTTGGCTAGCTTTTATATCTGTGGTGACTTCAATATTTTCATTACAAAGAGTGGTTAACTTACTTTATCAAAATTGACGAGGAAGGGAGATTTCTCCATTGTCTATGAACTAACTCAGGTCATTGAGGAACCCACCTGTGATCCTGATGCAACCAGACATCAGGCAAACCTCCTTGACCTCTTCCTCACATCCTGCCCTGAAAAATACTTCATAGAAGCTTTACTCCATCCTCACCCTATGGGAATGTCAGACCATTTTCTCGTCAGTGTCCAAGTTGATGCCAAACCAAAGGCATCCTCCCCCCCCACTGATTTATCATTCTATAGAATAGTTTTTTTTCCTTACATGAAGGCAGACTCGGACAACTTTATATTTTAAATGGTGGAAGTGCCTCTTTTAACCTTCAAAACATACTGTCTCCAAGACTGCTACTCTATTTCAGAATTGATCCTTTCTGAATGTCAAGTTTTATTCAGCAAAACTCGACCAGCCATTCCTGACTCCCCCTTGAATGTGTTGCAGCCAGGAGATGGTGGAGTTGGAGATTTGCTGCATTCCAAACTGTTTGCAATCAGTTCAAGAAAGTTCACAACTGAAGCAACAAAAATGTTGTTCTACAGAAGGATGTTGAGAATACAAGGGACTGAATATGGCAAAGTTTTAAGGAAAAAGGAGACAAAAAGTACACTCAGAATCAAAAAGAGACTGCTTTTGGGACATATAATGAGGAAAGAGGGCTTAGAAAATGTAAGCCTCACAGGACCAATTCAAAAGCAAAAAGAACAGTGGAAAGAAATGAATAACATTACCTAAGGAGTTCATTTAAATGATTGGCAGAATAGGGATTAGAAAAGATAGTAAAAAGACAAAATTTAAAACCTTTAACCTTATAGTTAAAAATAATAATTCACCTCCTAGAATAAAATTAAATAGGACAAATCTTATTTATGAATTTAAATATCCATTAAGGAATTGCATTCTTGATCAATCAAAATTCGTAAATAATTGACATGCTTGACATGAAGACTCGCTGTAGAGTCAGTCTTTGTGTCAAATCATTCTGACCATAGCTCAATTAGATCTTATTTAAATATCGATGGAGACCTACCAGACACTATTTGTAACATACTTGTTGACAACACATAATAGCATCATCTACATGCAAAAAAGGCGAAAAATAATGGAAGCCTTATTAATAAAAACAACACTTAATAACATCAACTATGAACATGGAGACGATATCTTGACCATGTTTTGAAAATGAAAACATTATATAAATACATACAGGCAACAAACTATTTCTTGTTAACAGTTAATGTATGCATCAAGTTTCCTTATTGGGCCTGCTCCTTACATTGTGCCAGAGGGGTGGGATGAAGTAGACAAAAAAGAAACAACCAGGATGAACCAAAACAAGAGAATGACAGATCTTCTGACAGATCTTATATTCTCAAAGTCTAATTAGTGACCCATGTGTTGACTACAATTTCTACGCTATAGAACCACTACTATATTGGATATATTTCTGGTGTAGTGTATTCTAATGAACCACCAGGGAACACACTACTAAATATTTGTGGGAAGGACTGTCAATGTTGTCTATCGGCCTACCTTTCCTGTGTTATCTTCTCTTCCTCCCCAGAAGGAGAGGTAAGTACCACATTACACCTTCCCCTTACTTTATTGAGAATGTTATCCAACCTTAGAGGTGTTCTTTTCTCTTGAAGGGGATATCTGTGTATAGGTAGAGGTAACGCTTTCTCTTCACCTATCACTGGTTCCAAATACATGTTAACTTGTCTTTTTTCATAATTTCTTAAAATGTGAACAATTCATTGTCATCTTACCCTGCATGGCTAATGTTGCAGTTATCATCCGCCCCCCCTTTTTTTTGCTGTGACAACATATGGTGTTGGATTGAAATGGAGCGTACTTTTATTTTGCTTTGTTTAACCAATACTGTATCTCCAATTGATATGTTTATATTTTTAGTATTTCCTTTTTTTTTGGCATAATAATACTTCAAGTTCCATTTTGCCTTAGCATTTATTTGCCTTATTTTTTGATCATCATATTTCTGTTGAATTTTAGGAAGCTTCCCTCTAAACTGTCGGCTCTAGAACATAGGCAGAAATCAATCCATTCCCGTTTCCAGCTTTTTCCTTCTATTTTAGCAGTCTGTCTCAGTTTACGCATGGTTCGATTGAAATTTTTAGGATTTGAATTGGCTTGTGGCCAGACAGGTGTAACAGGTTGATGATGGAAACCATGGACTTTTGCAAAGCCCTTAATTGACTCACCCTTTCAAGGAGGTCAATAATCTGTATTTAAATATTTAGGAATACCAAAGGCTGAGAATACTTTATCGAGTATTGGTATAACAGCTTTAGCTTTTATTGAAGCAAATATTTCCACCTCTAGATATCTGCTGTATTCATCAGAAATTACAGGCAAATATTCCCCATTGGTTACAGGTCCCAAAAAATCTGCCGCCACATTTTCTCAAGGGTTATTTGGTAATACGTTAAGTTGCAGTGGTTCTCTATGATATACTCTCTTGCAATTCATTTTGCATGCTGGCTGGATGTGAACACCATGAAGGCAGAGAACGAAATAAGAAAGTCATTTTCTGTGCATCATATCCTGTCTACAAAGTAAGCACTAGCAGAAGCCAATCATGAACGTTCCTGCTGAATAAAGAGATGCCCCTGGAGACTGCTTAAAAGCAGGTCTCTGAGAACAACATGAGCAAATTGTGGCCAGGTGGGCCACTGGCCATCATACAGAGCGTTGCTGCTGCAGCCACTACCGACATGACCTTCATCGCCACTACTCAACATGACCACACCTCTCAATGACGGTTGCCACTACTAGACTTGACTAACCACCTTGGCAGCTATCCTCGAACTCAACTTTGACTCCACCTGGTTACAAAACTTCATCGTTGATGACGCTGTCACCTCAGCAAATACAACATCTAAATATCGGCACTCCCAAGCTACAAGCCTTCTTCACCAGCAACACCATCACTTCAGCAAATCCAACTCTGCAAGCAAGCGACTATGACTCCACAAACATGCAACTGACTTGACCCACCAACATAATGTCATGCCAACATCACCCTGGTTCAATACAAAGGTCTACCAACCAAAAAAATGATCTACCACTGTGGCCTCAATCAGCCAAATGTGCACCAACCATATCCTGTTACATTGGCCAGGCCAGTACAAAAAAATAGGTCAACTCCCAGCACTACGCTTGCATCAGATTGCTATCCTGACAATCACTCATTAAAACTGACATTTCACCTGGCTTCACGATATTCTACCCTCCACCATGGCTTGGATCAACCTACACAGGCACCAACCATATCCTGTGACCTCATACCAAATCTACGCAAGAATTAGGTCAACCCTAGCACTGCCCTTACACCTGATTGTCATCCTGATGACCGGACACTGAAATGGACATTCCACCCATCCTTCAACATGTCTGTACGACATGTCAACAATAAATATTGTTTCAATCTGATCCTCATTATTCCTTTCTCTCACTACCAAACACCAAATATAACATCTAATATTTTGATACGTAGTTGCTTGACAAGGGAGGAAGTCCTTGATTGCATCATTTACTAATTTGTCTAGCTGGGGGAACTAAATTTGTTTGGTTTTTACTAATCCCATGTGACCTTCATGTGCCACATTTACAACCTTTTTCAGCAAAGCAGCTGGAATAATGATTCAATAAACCCACAACACAATATCAGATTCAACGGAGAGTTCACCTCATATTGGAAGGTAAGGCTTCATTTCATTTGTATTTGTAGGTGATTTGTTGTTCTGCAACAAATATTTAAACTCTAATAAAATGTTATCACTTTCAGTAGCTGACTTAAAATCCTCAACAGTCACTGCAGTGGGTAAAATCAGTAAAAATAATATTATAAACATAAGTTTGTAAGTCTTCAGCTATTTTCACCTTTTTGAAACTTTATATGGTGGCAATGGACAATGAGAGATGTAGTCAGTTGGGTTATGCTTTTCAGGATGACATTTAATTTGAAAATGAAATCCAAGTAATTTTAAGCGCATCCTTTTTACTTGAAAAGGTACTGCTTTTGGGGTTTGTTAAACAGGTAAACTAAAGGTTGATGTTTGGTATTCAAAATCAAAATTTTATTCTAATAGGTACAACCGAAAACAAACCCCCGCAAACAACAATGCTAGAGCTTCACACTAAAGTTAGCTGTACCATTGTTCTGTGAGCATTAAAGATCATGCCTGGCATATGCTATTACTTTGTATGTTTTGTCTATTTGTTTCTGCACAATCATAGTACTCAGTCTGGATAACATGTAGGAAAGGTATCACAAATTACTTCAGAATTAAAAACTCATTTTCACTTATTCAAAGTCAAACCGGAGGCACATAATCTGTCAAAAATATTTTTTTAAAAAGCGACATCATCCTTTTTGTTCTTCCAAAAAACAAAAATATCATTCTTCTACTTTGAAAGTTTTCAAACTTAGAGCCAAGAGGCAACAATTCTTTCATAAATGTTTTTAAAACATTTTATGTAAATATAGTATAGTATAGTGTGTGTGTGTGTATATATATATATATATATATTCTATACTAAAAGCTATCAATATGAATAATATTTTTATTTTATGAGACTTTTGTTCATCTATTATTAATAATACTGCTGCTACTAATTCTACTTTCATTAGTGTAAAAGCAAAAACAAATTTGGTGCTGAGAAAGAACATGATTATGGTTGATATGATCTTCTATAAAGCTGATGAATTCTCATATCTTGGTTAAATGCAGTTGGTATGCTTAACCAGGAATCCTTGAAACAAAATGGACAGGAATTTAATTCTCACAAAGAGTTTATCCTTTATTTCTGATCTACACTGATGTAGATTGACAGCCTGAGTAAAATTTGTCAATTATTATTATTATTATTAATTAGTATTTACTTGCATTTTTATTAGATTGATTATATTGGGTTGGTGCAAAAATAATGTCGTTTTATAACACAGTAACATATGTGAGAAAACGACATTATTTTTGCACCAATCTAATAGTTATCAAGAGTGGAGTTGCTAAACTTTTTAATAAATTTTAATGCACCAATATCTACTGCTGTTTGTGAACTAATTAAGGACCCTTTACTACCATCCACCACATAAAAATAAGCAACATGTAGCTTATGCGTTGCTTTAAAGGTCCATATAGTTTTCTGAGAGATACTACCTATATATGCAAATAATTTGGCATATGTTTTTCTTAAAGTAATGATCTCTCTTAGTTTTTTTGTAATCATGAGAGTCTATAATATTCACATTAGCTCCAGAGTCCATCTGCTTAATCAACTCTATTCCATTTATCATTACTTGAATTTTGGTGTCAATTTTGTTTACTGTTTATTCATTTTTTTTTTTTCATGGCAGCTTCTCAGATGAGCTCCTTTCCATGGCACAGACTTCTTGAATTCAAGCGCAGTACTAGACTGTCATCAAGATCTCATCAAACCACAGTTGAGTCAGATGCAGCTGTAAACTACACATCAACAGCCTCCCCTCTTGCATCTGTGGAACTCCCCTCCAATCCATGCCCTCCAACTTTTATGTCAGCTATCTGCCTGCCTCTTCTATGTTATTATTTTTTTCTCCTTTTATAGAGATCTCCCCAGAAGAGAAAATAAGTACCACATTATAAATAGCTCTATTATTTTGCATTGAACACTGAATGAATTACACACACATTATATATATATATATATATATATATATATATATATATATATTAGTGATGAGATGTTACCAATATTTTTACCAATTCCAATATTGTTCTAAATTTCCAAAAGCTTATGAAATAAAGTTAGATATACTTTTATTTAAAAAATTTGGCAAGAGTTTAAACAATAAAGAGAACAATTTCTTTATGTAAATCGCATAAGTTCCTAGCTAGAGCTGACATATTGCTTTACTTTGGTTATCATCAGAAATCTTAAAAAAATCTTTCAAACTACACTTTTCTGTTTGGCATTGGATCCACTTGCCATAATTGGAGTCTGAAAATAATAAACATTGATTAAAATTTAAATTTTCCACTGTTAAATAAAAAATGTTTCTAGTTTACTAATGTGTATAATTTGTAAAGATTTAACTAATTTTAAAATAAAAAAGGATCTATTTTTGTCCACCTTTTAAATTAAAAAAAAAAAAAAAAAGAAAAAAAGTGTCATTTTTCAATGAATGGAATAAATTTAGGGGTGACAATTCAATTTCAGCATGCACTTCAAAAATAAGAGACACCCTAAAATATATATATATATATATATATATATATGATATTGCAACAATCATACTCTAAGCAGAAAGACATCATCCTATGTATTGTGGTTTAACTCATGCATATTTTTTGATAAAGTACAAAGAGTACCTAATTCTGCAGGATAGTGAATAAAAAATAAATGCAAATTTTATTTTGATTACAGATGTTTAATAATAATTAAATATGAATTATCGCAGCAACTGAATAAATAAATAAATAATAAATTGTCTTCAATCTTATCGAAAAAATTTAATCACTAATAAGTTTTACTGTCTAAAATTAAATTTCTCACAAAAAATTGAATAATTTCTAAAAAGAATAAAAATGTTTTATTTTTGTTAAAAGAAAAAGTGTAAAAGGGCAACAACACAGTAAAAACATATCCCTTGATTTTTTTTAAAGAGATATGAGCAATTTTAGCAAACTTTACAATAAATTTTTTTAAATGTTAGGAAATTGAAAGCTAAATAATGCTGATATCCAACTTGATCATTTTATAAGGTATGAGATGCAATTGTTACAAAGCATTAAAATAAAAATAAGATTAAAAATGACTAAAATTTCCAGGATGAGAACAACTGTAAATGTGTATTTTTTTGCATGGGTTTGATTTTTTCCATTATTTATTAGATTATTAGAAGATGAAATTTTATTAGTTTTGTTTTAAAAATATTAAAACAAATCATATTAAAAGTGGAAAAAACTATGGCTTAATCACATCAAATGGGATAAAAATACTCGTTTTTAACTTTTTTATACACTTCTATTTATAAAACTTCCATCTCATTTGGCTCCAACAAGAAATAAAAGAAAAAAGTTCAAAATATTTTAAATAATAATTTAACACATCAAAGTTCAATTATGCCAAAGAAAAATATTAGGAAAATAAAATTAAATACAATTTTTGATGGAAATTAAATTTTAAGTTTTTTTTAATACAAACTTTTGTGCAAAAAAGCTTTTTTTCAGGAAACTTCAAATAAAAGTTTTATTTTTTTTTAAGTAAATAAAGATGAAAATCTGTTTCGAAAACTATAAAATTTTAAGAAATACATGAATTTTGTAGAAACAAATTTATACTTCATAAAAAGAACATCTACCTTTTTAAGTCTGTTTTTTGGGGTTTTTTTTCAATAATTGAGCCCTAAAAAAGTAAACATTTATTTTTAATAATTTTTTTATTAATTAATATTTTTTTTTATTAAATCTTTTCAATACGAAAGACTAAAAAATGGTTTTATTGATTAAAACTATAATAAGAACAAATTATTGTAATTTAACTACCTCACCACAAGGACAATTGTGACATGAAGTCAATTTTTTATCTGAATAAATCAAATTTGACATTGGCATGAATTCCATATATTAATATTTTTTCTTTTATATAAATTAAAGACAATAATAAAAATTGTGATAGAGCCCATCAGAACAACAACACGAGTTCATTTTGTGTTTATATAAAATAATTTTGATTAAATTTAGAGAATTATTTTTAATAGTAAATGGGTGAATTAACAATGTTTAAAAAGAAATTAAAAATAAAAGTTTTATTTTAAATTGAAAGACTTTAAGTTAGTGAACTTTATGAAACTTTCACTTTTTTTTTTTTTTTTTTTTTTTTTTTTACACAAGTAAAATAAATTTACATTCTACTTAACTTAGGTGTTATTTATGATCTATAATTTTACTGATAGTTTAAAATCAATAAATATTTATATATTTGTATCATTAGTAACAGGAATGGAAAATTAAGTTTTAAACAAAAAAAATATCCAAAGAATAGTTTTTTTTTTTTTTTTGAATTGGAAATTAGGTAAAAAATTCTATGATTCCAATATAAAAAAAAAAATTGTGATATTTCTAATTTTCAATTCCAATTAATCCCCTCATCACTTATGACTCAGTTTGAAGACTACACCACATATATAATTTCATTATAGTGGTTAATATTATGTTTTTCATAAATATTCCTTCTAACTGGGAGATCAAAAGTTTTGAGGAGCCTCTTAATTGCTGTTGTTCTCAGGCCCTCCATCACTCAGGATGGCAGCACCTGTTAGGATCCCAGCTATGGTTAAATAGTGAACCACTAAACAAAAACAAAATGTTATGGAAGTATAAAAATAGATTTTTATAGGAAAATTACCAACTATAAATTTTTATAGGAAAATTACAAAAAATACCTATTTATAGTAAAATTACTAACAATACCTATTTATAGTAAAATTACTAACAATACCTATTTATAGTAAAATTACTAAGCATAAAAGGTGATTATCATCTATGTATTTAATTGTGAAAGCAGAATAGCATATATTATATATTTATTACTTCAAAGCTCCGAAGAAAATTAAATTTTGGTATTAAACAAATCGCTCAATCACCAACCTTGTAAATTGGTGTGAGTTATATTGAGAGAAATAGGTTCAACAAAATAGGTTAAATCCATACTTCTTGAATTAAACTTTTGCGGTCTTCAGCTTTATTAACATGGCACACAGTTCCTGCAACATCAAGGTTCAGGGAAGTTAATTTCTGTACTGTACTTTCAACCCGCTCTTTCTTTCTGCTACTGATCATCACCTTAGCACCATTTTCTGCTAAATGTTTTGCAATAGCTTGGCCAATACTACAAAGAAAAAATAAGAAAGGAAAGAAAAGTAAGAAAAATAAGAAAAATTAAGAGAGGAAGAAATTAAAAATAACAACAAAAAAAAAATTTAAGGGAGAAAGAAAAAAATAAAGGAAGAAAAATAACAAAAGAAGAAAAAATAAGAATGAAAAAATGAAGAAGGAAAAAATTAATGAGCCAATTAAAATATCATGGCACACTTAGCAAAATTTTAAAGAGTATACATTTAAATGTTATAAAATAAAACTATAGATTAAAAAATACACACAAATATAAACTTACTTTATTTTAATGTTTCTATTCAACTATTTATGCAACTTATTTAGTATGAAATCTGTGCCTGGTGTTTTTTGCAATTTCTTCAATGTTTGGTCGAATATGTGATACACAGACCTTCATTTCTTTTTCAGTTGAGTGTAGTCTTTCCCACTTCTTATTTTTGATGTTATTTAGGGTCAAGAAACCTAATTCACATCTATAAGAAGTAGAAAATTGCAATAAAGCTGATATAGCTTTTTTAGCTAATGTGGGATAAAAAGTTTAATACTTATTTATTCAAATACTAACACTGTATCATTACGACTTCCATACTCACATATATACGTATGCCATGACAATATTTTTCTTCAGTTGAGCGTAGTCTTTCTTGCTTCTTATTTTTGATGTTATTTAGGGTTGATGCAGATGGTTAATAGGAATAATTATAGAAAATTAATGATGGTAAATTTGTGAAGATTTGTTCAAGTAAATCTGGTAAAACACAAATAACAAAGTCATTGGTTGTGGTTGAATAAATCGGGTGATAAGGGACTGTCTGTACTGTGGCACTGTTAGTAAGAAATAAGTGTAGACCATAACATATTTAAAATGTAAAATTTAGGTGGCAAGGTTGTGGCTCAGTTATGGAATTGGTTGACGCTGTGGCATGGTATTGTATAATTTTTGGACCCAGTATTTTTTTTCCTGTGAATTGTGTGTGTAGTTTTGTTCTCCTCAGGAATGGATTGCAGAGGTGGTACCTGCTGACCTGGGTGAGGTGACATTGGAGAGGTCAAAGTTCACTGTTGGAGTGATTTGTATCCAGACTGTCATCTAAGCCTTGGGTCATGGAAACCAGTGACCAAAAATGGACAAAGTATAGTTCAGTATTCTTTTTTTTGTTTAAAAAAATGTTTGTGAAGTATGAAAAAACTGGTCAGAATTTCATTGTTTATAGTCATTCTTTTTCATGAATGGTATATATGTATATCGGAAGGGTCACATGACCAAGGCCCAATATAGAAAGAAATGTAAGGAACATGCCTTGCAGACATGAAAGCGTAGAAAGTATTTTAGAGTAATATAGTTGAAATAAAAAGATAGAAAGTGTAGTACAATCATATAATCTACTATCTATATTTCTCTTGTTGTCTGTCTGTGTGTCTGTTGTAGGCATTGTTACCTCGCCCAGGCCGCATTTCTCACCTGATTTTGATGCGGTTTTCACCACAAGTTTGCAAATGGCTGCCGTAAGGACATGACAGAGGCCGATTTTTGAGTTCGGACTCGGGTTACAAAAAAATCAATAATCTATATTTCTCATGTTGTCTGTCGTGGGCGTTTTTACCTCGCCCAGGCCACATTTCTCACCCGATTTCGATGCGGTTTTCACCACAAGTTTGCAAATGGCTGCCGTAAGGACATGACGAAGGCCGATTTTTGAGTTCGGACTCAGGTTCTGAAAAAAAAAATCGATAATCAAAAAAAATCTGCTTACAGAAGGAATGATCGCATTTCAACCAAATTTGACACCCTCTTAGAGTCTATCATTAGAAATGTTATCCAGAAGTTTCATGGCCACTGACCCCTAAACAGTGCTGAAAAATCGATATAACCCAAAAAACGATACGCTCAGATTGCGCCTGAACCGCATGTCGGTTTTTAGCAAAAACTGACCCGATTTATGAGGAGGCCATTGGGAGTCACCATGTGAAGTTTCAACTATGAGTGCCCCCCAAACAGAGTGCAAATCGACAATCGGTCAACCCTTAAAAATGTTTTTTCCGGTTGGGTATTTCCTAAATGCAGATTAATTTAAGGTGACGCTATGCGCGGGAAGAAACAGGTCAGTGTGTGCAGTGGAGTGGAAGAAAACATTTGACCTCAAATTCTGGAATGGGTGCAGGGCCATTGAAATTCGGCTTTTTTATCCCTGCTACCAGTTCTGACTGAGCCACAAATGACATATTCGACTTTGTCAACACTATTGCTTTAATTGTAGTAACATCAGCATGGCAAAGGGCACTCCTTTAAAGGCAAGGAAGGGCAAAAATATTTTAAGTCAAATGATAGCGATTGCTCTACGAGTCGTACGATTTTTTAATCAAGCACGGGCAACGCTGGGCCATGCTGCTAGTTGTATTTATATTAGATGTTTAGAAACCTTACAAAGCCAAGTACTTTTGCTAGTGTAATGAGAGAGAGAATTATAGCAGAAAGGATTTATTCTCCTATTTTTATTTCCCCCATTATGGGCATTATTATATCTGTGATATAATAACACTGTAATTCCTGGACAGAATGGATGAACGGAAAAGGAACGACAAGCATGCTTTGTTCTCAAAGAGACTTTTATAAAACAAAGACATACACAAAACCACATATGTTATATGTCCCATACAGAGAATAACATATATCTATATCTATAATTCCCAAAATGTGTGTTCATCTGATTTTGATGAAAGTTTTTTGTTTGATAGATAATTCTTCAGTCCAGGTTTTAAGTTCAAATTGGCTGGAAAAAAATTAATAAAAAAAAAAAAAAAAAAATGATTTTTTTTACATTTTGTGCAAAAATCAAAGGCAAAAATTAATTTACTTTTTCACACATAACCTTCCAATCCTAGCTTAGGTTGTGTGGGCGTGATTCACACCTCCACACATTGACCATTGATTGCTGCTGACTTTGATAATTAGCGTGTGCAGCAATGCATGTATGTGCAGCCCTGCAACATGTAATGTGTCACATGCTGCCCATTGGCTGCATGAAGCCTCTTTACATATCCAATCAAATGTCACTGTGTCATACTGATTGTCTTAAGCTCACTGCTACCGCTTAATTCCACAATTCTGCTTCTACTTACACATTTCCCTTCTCTTTGGCCAAGAGTTCAATCTCTCTCAAGTGAGGTTACCTTTTCCGTTGCATAAAGCCTACTACTACAGTTTTAAGGTGTTACTTTCATTCTCGTTTATAGCCATTACCAATTTAAATATTTTTTTTATTGTCCAGCCAGTTTTTGCATGGCATTCACCGTAGTAATAAGTAAGCTCACTTTTTTATTACTCAGCATTTATTTTTCCGACTTTTCCTAAAATTATTTGAGCTTAGTGATCCCTGTAGCTTTACAGAGTTCTCTTCTGGTATTTGCCGACATATTCCATTTGACAATTCATACTTGCCTAAGACATACCACCAAAGAAAAGAACTTACCTAGGTTGCAAAACCGCTGCTGCCAGGTCCGCCATGCAAATAAGAGATAACGAATCATTTTTAGAACATTCAGTTCACCTGTCTCAAAATCTTTTGATCAGAGTCTGAAGATCAATGCAACCATCGGCTTCCCAGAAGAGCATACCTGAACACTTCTGCATGTGAGGCTGAAAATGATGATCAAAGGACTCAACAGCGGAGGAGAAATGTCTCTTCAACTGCTGCTGTGTGTGAGGCTGAAACAAGATTGAGAACACAAAAACGGCCCTTTTCATCCACCCCCTCATTCAAATTGTTAACCCCCTGCATTTTGCACCCAATAATTACTAATATTGATTTTTAGGGGGCCTCAGTTGCACCTAATAATTACTAATATTGATTTTCAGGTGGGCTGACCTTAAACTTAAAATGCTCGAATTGAATGGCAAAAATTCCCAGTAATGAAACACCTGGTCGAAGACAGGTTATACTGATAGTATTACATATGTCTATACAATGAGCAGAATGGAAGGAGAAAGAAAAAGGAAGGGTTTTATATATAATATGGAGAAACTCATGTGTCAGGAGAAGCTATTTTTAGGACTCCAAATTCAAAAGGGCCAGATTCATCTACTATGTCCCATGTGAGGATATATTCTATTTATATTTTATATAAAACTACTTTCGGGGTATATGCTATTTATATAAAACTACCTTCAGGGTATATGTATAAGCTGTGTTATAAAATGTAAATGTGATGTGGTGCTTATGCTTGAGTTCCATTCCTAAACTGCTTCATTTTATAGATGCTCTATACAAATTAAATAGCCTGTATTACAAAATACGAAACAATCTGAAAATTGAAGCACTTCCAGTCCCAAGAATTTTGGATAAAGGATTATTGTACTATATACAATACAAATTTACTATTGATATAACATATGGGCACATGGCTGAGTGATTAGAATATTCACTTTCTGACTATGAGACCCTGGCTTGAATCTCACCATGACCGATTTGTCAGGTACTTCTTCATGTTATCAGTCTGAAGAGGCAATAACAGCATGTGGCACCCTTGCAGTGTGCCTGTAAACCATAATGACAGGTTAACCCAAACCTTGTGATTGAAATTGGGTAGACGGAAATATTTGGAGGCCAATGATGGTTGAGCTAGCACAATGTCACAAATCATCATGACAGAGGGTCTGAGTATATTGGCCTTGTTGATCTGTTGATATAACCCCCCCCCACACACACACCCGAAACAGTAATTAAGTCCTATTCAGCAGAGTAAAAAAAAAAAGAAGA
The DNA here is from genome assembly GCA_963932145.1 of Acanthosepion lycidas. Lineage (NCBI taxonomy): Eukaryota > Metazoa > Mollusca > Cephalopoda > Sepiida > Sepiidae > Acanthosepion > Acanthosepion lycidas. The sequence goes on from OZ010615.1 coordinate 50,375,744, forward strand.
AAAAAAAAAAAACACAGTAGTTTAACGGCCATCACATGATTAACTAGAGACTCCAGAAATCTACGACTTTTACAAAGTCGTAGATTTTTGAAACCATATTTCATAATCAGTAAAACTAAGGAGGGTAAATTTTGTATTATTTGAAAGAGAAGTCAATTTACGCTTATATAAAGCTGTAATATTTGATTTTCAGTGGTTCTTTAAATATATCAATTTAAGTGCAAAAACAGAGTACTGAACTTTTATCTAATATCTCCTCCTATATGGCAGTGAATGCTAGACAATCTCCTCACAGGATGAAGAAGAGACTTGAAGGAAGAGAAACAAAGAAAAGAGTACTGAACTGTTATGGAATATCAGTCCTCCTATATGGCAGGGAATGCTGGACAATCTCCTCACAGGATGAAGAAGAGACTTGAAGGAAAAGAAACAAAGAAAAGAGTACTGAACTGTTATGGAATATCAGTCCTCCTATATGACAGTGAATGCTGGACAATCTCTTCACAGATGAAGAGACTTGAAGCAACAGAAATGTAGTTCTACAGAAGAATTCTTTGAGCGATTAAGTGCTAGAGAAAATGGGAACAAAAAGGACACTTATACATCAGGAAGAGATACTTCAAAATTCTAGAACACATAAGGAAAGAGGAATTGGATAGATGAAAACAACACATAACAACAACCTAGCAAAGTTGAGTAAATGGATGGCAGAAGTAGGTCTAGGAGTGATGACAAAAAGACAAAATTTAATAAGAGCTACAAAGGACAAGAAATTATGGAGATCCATGATTCCTAGTGTCCTGATGGGTCATGGCACATAGAACAGGTTAGGACTTCAGGGATTTAACAATTAAAATCACTCAAGGGCTGATAGGGTTAAAGGCTGAGTATATCTTTAATGTTTCATAAGATTGATTCTTTTGATAAAACCATCATCTGAAGAAGTTTATTGGAACAAAATGTGTCACTCCTAAGATTTTCCATCTTGTCATTCATTTTGTTTGTCTAAATGATATCAAGAGAAACTAAAGTGTTAAGAATTTACTTTCACCCTCCTCCACTTGTAGACATGTACTTGACCAAATGATGAATGTGTAGCAAAATAGGTTCATATTCCTGTCTGGCCTATTGCATTCACTTTTGCACAAATGACACTGTGAAAGGTCTCTTCTCCCCCAAGCTGTAAGTTAAATAGCAGAGTAGACTGGGCTCTCCAGTGTTGAGGGGCAACCGATCTGAATTCAAACCTGTGGAGAAGGCAACAGGAAACTACTCACAAGAAGTCATGGCAATTCACAGATAATAAAGAAAAGAATGTATAGCGCCAGAATCATCTACATACTAAAGAGGTAAGACATTGAGGGAAAAAATTTGAAAACTACAGGTACCCACATGCTGATACAAGAAAGAAATTGCAGGTAACTGAAAATAATGTTAACTACCCACCAAAGAGGAAAATTATGGGCGATCATAGCTCTCCACAACTTCCTATTTTTTTTGGCTCTCAATAATACTTTTTCCTTTATAATATCTTTTTCTCTTTACACAATTCCAAAATAGACACATGCTGAAAATAAACAGTTGAAATTACTAAGATGCATAATAAGGAAAGAAAGCTTAGAAAAATTGACACTCACAGGATATATTGAAAGCAAGATGGACAGAGGAAAACAATGAATAAACTACTTAATGAATTTGTGTCAATGGATAGCAGAACAGGGAGAATCATTGATTGACTCATTCATTCATTTTCTACAGCTTATCATTCCTATTTAAAAGACCAAATATATTTTTAGATTGTAAGAATTTTTTGAGTTGGGGGAGATAATAAAAAATTACTAATACAAGTTTTACTAATTAACTCATAGCTGGGGGAGAAGAGGTGGATTCATACCGTTTCCCAAGGGTATTTGTGCATAAGTGAATATAATGAACCCAACTGAAATTGGAACTCAGTTCTCCGATTAACAATTCTGAGCCATTATCCATTAAACCACCTGCACGTGCAAACTTACAGCATCTGGTAATCCCAAGTGGTCACACATCTAGGTTTTGACCAAGCAGTGGTGATTGTATGGGAACCAATGTTTCAACGTGATATGACCATAATCCAGGGAGTGGTAGAGAAAGTAAAAAGACAAACATTGCTAAGAACTATGGGAGGAAGTTGTAAAAAAATTACAAAGAGGGATTGCAAAAGGTCAAAAGTTATCAATAAAAGACAGAAAAGTGTGGAGAATCATCATCACCTAGTTAATGAGTTTGCAGGAATAGATAGCAGAAGAGAGACAAAGAGAGATAGTAAATGGTAAAAAATTAGAACAACAAAAGACAGAAGGATGTGGAGAGCCATGATTACCTACTTCATGAATTTATGTGAATGAATAGCAGAATGGTGACAAAGAAGGATGGTAGAAGGTTAAAAGTTACTAAGAGCAATAAAAAGCAGAACATTGTGGAGAGCCATGATCACCTACTTAATGGGTTTATGTGAATGAATAACATAACAAAGAGAGATAGTAAAGGGTCAACAATTACTTAGAATAACAAAAGAGAGGAAGTTATAAAAATCACCCATGTTCTAAAACACCTTTACACATTAAGAAAAGGTATAATTTATACGTCATGTCAGTCACAATTTATATATTAAAAACAAACTTCCAATAATTGTAATCAAATTTAAAACTACATATTTTTAAAAGGTGTAAGTTGCTTTTTGCAGATGCCTCTTTTGATTATCAACGGCTTTATCATTCGAGATTTTCATAGAAATTGACATAAGTCTGATAGCAATGAAATCCGTACATTTTAATGTATATCATTACTCACAGATTACAGGTGAAAAGGAAGGTGATGTGTAGCTTTAGTTATTGAGGAGTCTCTAATCTTATCTCTGGGTGAATGAAGGCATTTGACATAGTGACATAGATTTTTGCAAGTAAGCTGGCATTTGTGGGTAAACTGACCACAACCTGTTGCTAAGTTTCTTATTACTGATACAAACTCAAAAGGTTTTGAAGTAATTAGTTAAAATACTATATATATCTTGGAATCAGTTTTCTACCATGTCAAATTTTAAAGCTTAAGTTTAGAATTTAATTTAAGTAGTGCTATTTGGATATATGTATAAATATATATGTGTTAGTACGATAAAGAATTGAAACAAAAGTGGCGAAATCAGACAAAGTGGCAAACCATTTTTACTGATAATGAATTTTGCCGTAATTGGGTAATTAGGTAGGTGTCTTCAGGTCAGAATGAATATGAAATCTGCAATCTTGGACCTTCAGGCCCACTTCAATAAAAAAAAAAAAAAAAAAAAAAAAAACCGAAAAAACGAAAAAAAACAACAAAATGGAGTGTCAAAAGGACAGTTTTTCCCTTAACATTGCTAATATTTTAACTACCTTCACACCTCAGCGATATTTAATCTTTTAAAATACTGTGATTAGAATTGCAATAAAACCTAAACATTTGATGAAAGTGAATTTTTTGTTCTTGAAAATTGACAGCAAAAATATTAAACATTATTTAATAGATAGTTTATTTAAAAGAATAATTTTATATTTACAACATTCTAAAAACTAATACAATTAAAACTTTTAAAACCAATTTATAAAGAAATAAATATGAAAACAATTTTTTATTCATAAATTTATAAACATTTACTAAATTTTAAAATATATGAAGCAACTGTAAGGAAATTGTTATTATTTACCATTTTATAAAGTTCAATTCAATTGGAAATTAGCCGATGCTTTGTCAACCATTCCAATAAACAATCTAATAAATAGTGTTTATTATTTTTGTCGTAAATTTTCAAGAACAAAGAAAATGTATAAATTCACTTTCGTTATGTTTGGGTTTTACTAAAATTCTAATCACCGCTTTTTAAAACAATAAATGTCAATGAAGATATGTCTTGGTTATCCCACTTGATATTGCTAGAAGATGTCTCAACAGGACACTCCTTAAACTTATATGAAAACTTTCATTTTTCTCCCTAGTCTCTTATCTTGCATCCATCAGATAAACTTGCACAAATTTCAAACACACAAAAACACATTCTCTAGTTTAAATGTTTTCTATGAAAATAGTCTTTAAATTTTTTCTTGTAATTCTAATTTCTTTTGTCAATACATGAAATTAGTGGTTGTTTATGGGATAAATTCTCCAGGAACCTGCAAATATTTACTCTCCAAAGTGTTGATTACTGCAACATAATGGCAACAAAATATTTACCCAAGGATAGAACTATCCTGCAACAGCCTAATGTGTATTAAAACCCCTAGCCTTCCTCATACAGGGTGCGATGGATAAATTGTCTGCTAAATTATGCAAAAATGAAAATAACACTGACATCTCATTTTAACAGATACATTTACCAAAATTACACAAAGATATCTTGAAATACTAAAGAGTAAATTTATTCAATAAAATCGCCATTACCTTTAACCATGGCCTCCAGACGACTTCAGAATCTCCTGCAACTCTTCTGAATGGTCACCTCGTTTAAGTTGGTGATTGCTGCCATAATCCTTCAGTTCATCTTTGTTGTTATAAGAAGTTTTCTTGATCTTTTGCTCAACTTCACCCCACATGTAATCATCAAGGGGGTTACAGTCTAGGGAGTTAGGTGGACAGATCTAAGGGGTGATGCGGTCACAGAAACTGTCTGACGGTTATGACTGTGTTCTCCTGCTTGTATGGCATGGTGCAGAGTCCTGTTGGCAGACATAGGGTCTTTCAGAAGTCACCCTCTTGACCCAGAGCAGTACCACCTCCTTAAGACACTTGATGTACACCTCCGTGTCGAGTCTGAAAATGTAGAAAGACTAATGGAAGCATGACGTCACCATCACTGGTGATCACTCCAAACACTATGATGTTGACTGGACATATCATCCAACTCTTTCTGAATCCTCTGCACTGTCCTCAGATTGACACCCAAACACACTGAAATGTTCATATTGAAGCTTCTGGTGTGAATACCAAGCAGTACAGGATGCTGTTTCCAAATTTATGGTACAGTGAATTGTGTCATGGCGCTCTTTTACTAACAGATGGTGCCCGGCTGACCCTACTAGTGCAGTCAACAAAATCAAAAACAACATGCATACACAAGATTAAAAATATAAAATGGTGACAACTTATCCATTGCACCCTATATATAAAGACTCAAAACATTTGGCAGAGTTCGACATGTTGGTTGGCGCAAGCACTTCAGCAGTTAGAGTATTACTTGAAGAGAATCAGTCTACCATTGAAGACATATGCGGTAAAGGGAGTAAATTTAGCCATACATTTAAAAATCAACTTCTTGTGGGTTTATCACTGGTTCATTAATATTTTAACAGTCAAGACAAAGGTCAGTACTAAAGCTGTGAATGAGATGTTGATAAGGGGAAAGCTGGAGACTTTTCGAGTTAGCGAAGGAATATGTTTTGATGGCAGATATTATGTTGGCAAAAAAAAAAAAAAAACAACAAAGTGGACAGCATAGAATTCCATGGAGGTGACTTGAGGCAATGAAGAATGAAGCCAAACCCTCATCGTAGGTTTGTGCAGCCACCAAATATGAAATTGTAGCCATCGAAATACTGGAAATACATTCATATAGTAGGCATTCTGGTGATTAGTACCACCACTTACTTTGCCAGAAGAGTCACCCCGACACCACACCTTAAAAGGCCATCAGATCAGCCATTAAAATTTACATGAAGTGCAGAGCAATTAATCCAGCACCAATCTTTTGGAAGACATAATTCACTACGTTTGTGCCCATGACTTGACCTTGATGGACTGTGGGCCAATGTGATTTGCTGTGGAGCATTACATCAACAAGATTCAGCAAGCATGATGCTTGAAGCAATATTCCGAGAGAGAGTGTACCTGATGAAATTCAGAATGATAATAATACAGCATTCACTAGTAAGACTTTCCGTTTACACTTTTAATGCACATATACGCCATCTGAACCAGCATCGTTGAAGTATGAAGTTAATAGCTGCTAGGGAGCAGTGTTCTACCCAGGAGGAATTCTACTGGTATAATGTAACACCCAAGGATGGTATCCACAGCCCAACTCTTCCTACTAATGTGCTCTACTCATGAGATTTGAATAAAGAGGCTCCAAAACACCCCCACCAAAATCTAAACCAGAGCATTAAGCCTACAAGAAACAAGATGCCATATTAGTATGAAATTCACATTAGTTTATGACTAGATATAATGAAAGAAAATTCAATGGAGTCTTAAGTCCTCAGGTGGTCTGAGATGATGGGGGTGGCATACCATCTGAAAGACCTATGCCTCCTTCTCTACTTGTGCAACTCAATGGATGATGATGCAACAGTGTCTATATCAACTGACAATCTTTTGGAAGAATTCCAGGAAGCGAGAGAATCTCCCATGCCTCCACTTTGGAGAAGTCAGGCTGAAAAGACTGCTGCCAAGATGTTGGTAGCAAGATCAGGAAACCAGGGAATTTGTAACAAAGAAGAACGGCCACAATTGGCATGTGTTTATTGTGAAAAAACTGAGAAATTATTCAGCAATGTCTGTCAGCCACCTGAAAAGGAATTATGGTGTATGAATACAGAAAGTGCTTATCACACTTTGCTGGAGATAAATCATGTGAAAGCTGCTTAATGATGTCACTATACAGTGACCAAAGTGGGAGTCAATTTTAGTTTGTTTACAGCAGTCAAACAAGAAGGTTGCTTTCTTTAGCCCGGGCCATGAGGGGCCCAGGGCAAGGCTAAATCTGCCTCCCTAGCAACTTACAAGTCAATGGTGACATTTCCCTTTGGGAATATATCTTGAATAGAATGAAACTCCAGTTTGCAGTCCTCAACTTGGGAAAAACCAAGACTTTCTATTTCCTGTTTGTGGAATATGTCCTTGCCTGGGACATAGATGAATCTGGCTTGTTTGAATCTGGTGTCCTAAAAAAGGCTTCTCCAGACACAGGAGTATCCCCATATTACATGTAAGACCATTCCTTTTTGTTTCTTCTTACACTCTTGCTTTGCTGTGTAGATATATGTGATGTAACTTCTCTGCATGGGACAAGTGCATATATATATATATGTGTATATAGTGTTGTGTATGTCTTTGTAGTATAAAAGTCTCTCTGAGAACAAAGCATGTTTGTCATTCTTTTTCATTTCAGCTATTCCATTCGTGAACTACAGTGTTATTATATCACAGATATAATGCACATAACGGGGAGGGAGAATACAAAGGGGAGAATACATTTTTCCTCCTGTTACAACAGTGTTACCTGAATTGCAGCCAAAAAAAACAAAAACAAAAAACAATGGGGGAGGGGAGTGGGAAGTGTATCCACAGTACTATTTATTGAGTTAGAGATATTTGTGTTTGGCAACCATTGGTGTACGGACAAACCTGTGATAATACTTAATTTTTGACACAGAAATAACCAGTCTAAGAGAAGAAATACTCTTAAATAGTGAAATCTAAACCACAGAGAAAGTAAGGATGGAGGAAAACTGATATAGCAAGTTACAGAAACAGAAAACCAAAATTCATGGAAATAAAAAGTTACGATCTTATTTTTACCTCTCAGCATTTTTCCTTAAAAATTAAAATAAATATCTGTCAAGTTGACCAGAAGTTTCCATCTCAAAATTCAAGTGACTAATGACCAAAATCAGTTATATTTACACATAAAGCTCCAAGTGGTACTTCTGATAATGTTGAAAAAGATTAAAAATATAATACAAATTATTAATCGACCACTGACAGTGCTTCCCTTGCATTTTCAAGGGACTTTTTTTATGAGCCAGCACCTGCTTAAGGGAAGCTATAAATATGGATCATAAAGCAAACAAGAATCAGTTGGTGAATGGATTACATGTAGTCAACTCAACCAATTTACTCATCCACTGAAATATTTCATGCTTTTCTGATATAGATTCTACAATGAATCTAAGATATGAACTTCCCCACTTTCAAGTGATTTTATTAAACACACCTCAATGTGTGTCATGTCTATGGACTTTTATTAAACATACCTCAATGTGTTTTGTCTTTAAACTTTTCCATGGATTTAATTAACACACCTTAATGTGTGTCATTGTACTTTTCCATTTTCAGGAGTTTATTTAAACACCAAAATGTGTGTATGTAATTTTCCCTTTTCAAACATGTTTTTACTAAACACACCTAAATGTGTGTATTTTATCTTTTCCCTTTTAAGTGTTCATACATGAATTTACCCTTCTTTTCAAGGGTCTTATTATAGTCACCCTATGATGTATAAAATATCCAAATAAATTGCTATTTGTTGATGAACAAATCTTTATCTTCTTGCTCATTTTAAATTCACTTGCCTTGCTTCATCATTGTGTTGTAGGTTGGGTTAAGATTGCTTTATCCCAGACAACACATGGAATAATTAGTAATCGCTGCCATTATATTCTTATGATTTTGCCAAAAAAAAACAAACACTTTCTGTGCCCCATAAATCAACTAGTCATAATATGCTTCTAAGAAAGTCTGTTCCCCTAACAACTAATGACATACCAACATGAGACCAACATTTTAAAAAGCAGCCTTGATATTTTCCTTCTACAATCTCCTTGATCATGGAGCAGAACACAGAAACACAACAGCAAATGGAAGCAGCGATAACCCTAAATCCTCCTTCATTGAATACAAAGTCGATGTCTGGTTCTTGCAATTGCAAGCCATCTTTAATGTGAAGAAAATTACTTTCCAGCAACTGTAATAATGCTCTGTAATTAAGAAACTACCCACAAAAGTGGCTATAGAAGTTGGAGATCTATTGGAATCTTTACCACATGACCTGCCATACGATATGCTGAGGCAGGCTATAATTAAACAAATTGGCAAGTCAGATGAAAGCAAGCTGCAGGACTTATTCAATAAGATTGAGCTAGATAAAAACCTTCACAATTGCTACATCATATGAGAATGAGATCCTTGATGGGACCAAATATTATGTCTGCAGTATATGCGGATGGACAAATTACATGCAACCACTGCACAGATCCTAGCACTTATGATATGAGATGATTTAAACAACCTTGCTGATGTTGCCAATTGCATACATGCAACAGAATAATTGTTCAATGCATTCTCAAGTGTGACAACCAGCAAAAGGATCAAGAAATCCATGAACAGGTGATATCCAAACTGACCAACCAAATGGGACAGTTGATTAGGCATGGAACCAGCAGATCGCAAGATATCAAACACGAAACAAATGATGATATATTATGATGGTATAATGAAACCTTGGGTAATAAAGCCTACAAATGTATGCAGCCTTGCAGTTGCCAGGGAAACAGATCTGCCAGACAATGAACGTGACTCCATTGATTGAACAAGTTACATCATAGAGTAGTTGTTTATATTATTTGCATAACAAATCTACTAACTTAAACTTCCTTATAGACACAGATTCACAGGTTAGTGTTTTACTAGCTACATCTAGTATTAAAAAACAAAATGCTTCAACTTCAGTGTATACGTTACAGGCAGCGAATGGTTCTAGTATAAAGACGTATGGTGAAAAGACACTTAGGTCATATCTTGGTTTGAGGAAAGAGTTCAAATGGATATTTATAGTAGCAAACATTAAAATACCATTATTGGTGTAGACTTTCTCACTCACTACAAACTAACAGTGAATTTGGCAAAAAGGAACTTGTCAGATGATGAGACAAAGTTGAAAGTTTCTGGCATTTGTTCTGCACACCTCACCATGGGAATTGCTGCTGCATTTTCATCAGAAAGTGAATTTACCCATATTCTTTGCCAATACCTGGGCACAATCAGTCCTTTATTACACCCTACAGTTGTCAAGCATACGACTACTCCCCAAATCCAGACGAGATAACCTACTTATATGGCACCATGCAGACTGCAACCAAATAAATACAAATTTGCCAAACAAGAGTTTCAGAACCTAATGGAAGAGGGAATTATCTGCCCTTCTAAAAGCTCTTGAGCATCTCCAATTCATTTGGTTCTGAGATTTGGACTGGAGATTATGTGGTGATTTTAGATGGCTTAATTCTGTTATGACACCTGATCATTCTCCTTTATCCTTCATTAGTGATTTCACTGTCACTGCATGGAGTGACAATTTTCTCCAAAATAGGCTTACTATCAAATTCCAGTTGTAGAAGATGATATATGCAAAACGGTGGTCACTACACTGTTCAGCCTTTTTGAACTCACCAAAATGCCTTTTGCACTTCGAAATGCGGCACAAACGTTTCAGCAATTTATTGACAAAGTTACCACAGAACTACCTTTCATTTACGCATAGCCAGTAAAGACAAATTAGAACATTTTTCACATTTGCGACAAGTTTTCAAAAGACTTACAAAATATGAATTCAGAATCAATCTAGAAAAATGTCTGATTGATTGATTGAACTTTTTAGGGCATACCATCTTGCAGGAAGGAATTAGACCTGTTCAAGAAAAGGTTAATGCTATTTCCAACTTATCAACACCAACATCAGTGTGACAGCTCAGGCGCTTTGTCAGGCTTATAAATTTTTACAGGAATCATATTCCTAATTGTTCAGACATTTTATCACCACACACCTCCTTATTAAAAGAAAGAATAAAAATATTGAATTGAACAACAAAAAAAATCAAGCAGTGCAAAAGTCAAAAGATGCTTTATTAAATTATGCCAAACAGTTATTTGCATAATAATGACATAAAATTAACATTAACTACTGATGCTAGCTCAGTAGCAGTTAGGCTGTTTTACATCAAGTAAGTGATAATTTTTTTCTACTAAAATGACTTCTGCTCAAAGGAATTATATAGCACTTTCTCCATCGAGGTTTTAGCCATATTTTTAGCTGTGAGAAAGTATCAGCATATATTTTGTGATTTTAAACATCACTGTAGTGTAAAATCACAAAATTTATTTAACCTTTAACAGAACTTAATGCATAAGTTCTACTTCGAGCAAATATTCACCGAGGGAATTGCATCAACTTCATTTTGTTTCACAATTCACCTCAACAATTGAACATATTCCAGAACAGGATAGCACTGTTGCAGACACTTTGTCTAGAATATCACTTCATCATTTAGACAAAGCTGTTTTTGATTTCGACACAATTACCAAGGAACAAAATTTAGACAAAACAGATTTACCGATGCAAGGGACATCACTCCAGGTGACTAAGTTACCAGCACCTTTCAGCGAGAAAATGATTTTAAGTGACACTAGTTTTAAAAACCCAAGACCTTATATTCCTTCAAAATTACGCAAAACTATTTTCCAGCACTTTCATGACAAGTCACATTCAAGTATAAGAGCAACAGTTAAGTTGATCACACAGCGATTTGTGTGGCCCAGTATTACGACTGATAATGATAAGCTATGATAATTGTCAGTTAAAGACTGCATTAGCAGCAGGGATAACCCAAACGATTAGGCAGAAAACTTGCTACTAATTTTATTAACAATACCGAACACTTTAAAACAAGATTTGCAGTGTACTTCCGCAGAGGTTTTTGGTACTACCATGGTCTTACCCGGCCAATTTTTTGAAAACAACAACTTGCAACCGTCTACGACATACATTTGCTCATCAAGCAAGAATTAAAGTAAAAAAAATATCGAGATTGCAATTTTCATCAACTAGACAAGTGGGTACACAAATTTATATCCCAAAAGACTTGCACAATTGCGAAAAGGTTTTTGTACACAACGATTTTGTCAAAAAACCATTTAGCGCCATAATGGTCCCTACGTCGTTTGTGACAGACCTGACAAATATTTTACAATTCTGTGCAATGATAAGAGAGAAACTGTATCTATTGACAGGATCAAACCAGCTCACATTGACACAAAAAAAGATATAACAATTTCACAGTCACCAACATCTTCAGGTGACATTTCATTACAAACACAAACAACACATAAAGCAGAAGTGCAGATCACTCCACAAAAAACAGCACAACGTTCCTCGAAATCTGGAAGAAGAGTTTCGTGGCCTAAACATTATAAAAAGTATGTTACTCTTCTTAATTAAAAATCTTGGTGGTCGGAGGTGGGGGATATTGTCGGGTCAACCAGAAGTTTCCATCTCAACATTTAACAGGTGAATGACCAAAATCAGTTATTTATGCAGAAGGCTCCGAGCACTTCTGGTAGCATTGAAAACATTCAAAATACAAATTATTAACCGACCACTGACAACGTTTCCCTCGCATTTTCAAGGGAGTAAAATGTATACTATTAACATGCAGTTAACTCAACCGATTTACTGAAACATTAACGCTTCTCTGATGTAAATTCTACAATGAATCCAAGGTATGAACTTTCCCCCTTTCAAGGGGTTTTATTAAAACACTCCTCAATGCATGTTTTTTGTTTTGTCTTTTAGTTTTAAACGTTGCCATTTTCATTCACACCTCAACGCGTGTCTTTGTATTTTTCCATTTACAAGGGTTTAACACACCTAAATGTGTGTATGTAACTTCCCCCTTTCAAAGGGTTTTTTTTTTAATAAACACACCTAGGCTAAATGTGTGTATGAACTTACACTACTTTTCAAGAGTCTTTTATATTCTATACACTAAAACATTGTTGATAAAGAAATCGTCATCTGCTTTTTTTTCATTTTAAATTCACTTGCATTGCTTCATCATTGTGTTGTACGTTGGGTTAATAATTGTTTTATTCTGGACAGGACACGGAATAATTAGTAATCGCTGCCACTTTACTTGTATTCTTATTCTTATACGATTTCGCCACTTTCTACGCCCCATAAATCAACTAGTCATAATCTGTTCACGAGAAAATATGCACCCCTCACTAATAACTTGTTGAAGAATATAAAATGTTTAAAAAATGAATTTTAACTTAAACTCTTTCTAATAGCACTTCAATTTAAAAAAAAAAAAAAAAAAAAACGAACTTTGAACTTTCTTTAGCAAATAAAAGAAAATTACCAAAGATTAATATTGTATCTAAGTAAAAGAAAATTTAAAAAAAACTCATATTGCATAAATAATAAACTTTAATTCGAATGACTTACCCAGCAGTAGAACCAGTTACAATGGCAACTTTGCCAGAAAGTCGTGCTAAATTTGCCATAGCTGGTCTTGTTCGCGTGTATATGATAGTCAATTTAAGTCCCCTTTAAATATATATACCGGATTATATATACCAAACACTTAACTAAGTGAAATGCTTTCACTGGTTAAATTCTAACTTTATTTCCCCCTAAAATGCAAGTAAATATAATTATGTTTATTTTACTAAATTTGTACGCAAATAAATGGGAACATATAGGTTGAACTGGAATCAGAGTAGCAGTCATTTAAAAAATGGATTAAAAATTGTAAATAATTAATTTTGCTGAGATGCGAGAAAAAAAGTAATTAGAGAAAGATAATAGATAATAATTATTTAAATCATTTTGAACCGGTTTTCGTTTTTATAGGCACCAGAAATGTGGTTCTATGCTGAGAACACCATGGATTATGGATGGATTGAACATGTGAGTGAGCAGTACTTTCTTTTAGTTAGAGAAAATAAAATGAAAACAAGAAGGACACTTGCAAAAAAGAAAGATAGTTGAAATTTCTAGTTCACATAATGAGGAAAGAGGGCTTGGAAAATTTTACACTGATGACAGGATTGGAATTTGAAAGCAAAGTTGAACATAACCTACCTAACGAATTTTTGTAAATGTTTGGCAGAATAGGAATTAGGAGAGATAGCAAAAAGACAAAATTTAGTAAGAGCTACAAAAGACAGGAAATTATGGAGAGCTATGATCGCCTACGCCCTGAAAAGACACGGCAACATTGAAGAAAAAGTAAAGACGATTCCTATGGATTGAAAGAAAGTTAAAATAGGGACATAAAAAAGGTGTTCACCGGTTTATTATGACTGGAGATTGAAGCAACATTGTGATAAAAACCAAATGGTTTCATAACTACACACCAGTAATGTTTAGGGCATTATGTTTACGTTTGCTGTACAAAACCACAAATCGATCTTTTAAGTATCGATATGGATCAACATATTTTTATTACCGTAAGAATGTTTTTTTGTTTTTTTTAAATTTTATATACAGTTTATTCTTCGGGATTTAAATTTTATTTGAACTCGCATGTTGATGTCTCTCTCTCTCTTCTTATAGCAAAATTTTCACAAAATAAATAATACAGAAAAAGGGATTTAAAAAAATATTGTAAATATTGCATAAATCTTCTTATTACTATTCCTGCATTTACATTTAAAATAAAAAAGTTATATTAAAAGTTTATTTGAGAAAAATGTTTGTGTGTGCGCTTCATGTTATTTTTTTAAAATGACTTAATTTCAATTTTGAACATATGAATGAATGAATGAATTTCGATCGAAAAAAATGTAGCAATAAATAATAAAAAGCCATTGTTTTATTTACGTTCATTCAAAATACTGTCAGAAAATTTTAAAAACTGTTGTTTGCATGGAATTGTTAAAAAGAAAACATAAAATAAAAATAAAACCATTTGATTATGCAAAAATCAATTACCTGCCATTTTGGGGAAAAAATACCAATTTAATTTAATAAGTCATTAAAATTGAGTAAAAAATCACATACCAGTGTTAAACCGATTTTGCGTTAAAATTTCATCATGTCTGAAATTAACTTGTCAACATCTCAAAAAATGGCGATGCAGCTCGAACTTTTATTTTGGCCAAGTAAAAAACATAAATTTCATAATTTTTTTTTTATTATGAAATCACTAGTTATGTCCCGTCACACAATGATGGTTTATATGTGGCTTTTATTTCTCAAACTTAAATTCAGGTATGTTTTAACTTTTATTGAAACTTTTGAGATGATGAATAATTTATGGTTCTCGCTTCTCATCTTGATGTTATTATTATTAATTATCCACACAACGTTTCGACCCAGTTCCATCTGGTACTTATGCACTTTGTGCAGCACTCTTTTCTTTGTTTCTGTTGTTTCAAGTCTCTTCTTCATCTGTGAGGAGATTGTCCAGCATTCACTGATGCCATATATTGAGGACTGATATTACATAACAGTTCAGTACTGTTTTCTTTGTTTCTGTTGCTTCAAGTCTCTTTTTCGGATACACTGCCATATAGGAGAATTGAGATTACATAACAGTTCAGTAGCACTCTTTTCTTTGTTTCTGCTACTTCAAGTCTTATCTTCATCTGTGAGGAGATTGTCCGGCATTTTTTACTGCCATGTAGGTGGACTGATATTACATAACAGTTCAGTACTCTTTTCTTTGTTTCTAACAAAATTTTTCCGTTTCTTAATAGTAATACCTTGCTTAACTTTTGTTTGGATGACATCTTTCGCTATCCCAATGTACTTTTGTATTTCAGTGTTGCACTTTCTGTTCTCTAAAACACTTCCCAGATATTTAAATTGTTATATCTGTTTGATTTTGGTATCCCCAATGTGTAATTTGCATGTTGGGCTGTTCCCTTTTGCTAACAACCATGCATTCTGTCTGTAATTGATGTTTAGTTTAGTCCTTTCTTTTCATTTTCCTTCACTTCTTTCTGTAGGAGTTCTTGTAGTTTTCTTTGTATATCTCTTATCAACGCTATGCCATCTGCATATTTTGTGTTGTTAAAATTGTGGCCACCAATAATGAATTTTAATAGTACTTCTAATTTTCTCAAAATCGCCTCAGAGGGTACTTGGTTAAAACACTGTGTCTATAATAACATTTATATCAACCAAGTATATTGACACTCTCACTCATCTCTGAAATGAAATATGGCTTACAGGTATATCATGTTGAAATACTGTTTCCTCTATGACCACTGAAGTTAAGCAACATCAATCCTAGTCAGTAGCTAGATGGGTGACCACTTGGGAATACCAGGTGCTGTAAGCTTGAATTTTGAGTGGTTTTATGGATGATGACTCGGAATTGTCAAACGGAGCCCCAAGTTCCAATTCTCGTTGGGTTCATTATATTCACTTTAGCATGAATATACTTTGTCAAGGTATAAATCCATGTCTTCCCCCCAGCTATGGGTTAATTAGTAAGATTTGTCTCGTTGAACCATTATTATCTCAA
The DNA here is from genome assembly GCA_963932145.1 of Acanthosepion lycidas. Classification (NCBI taxonomy): domain Eukaryota; kingdom Metazoa; phylum Mollusca; class Cephalopoda; order Sepiida; family Sepiidae; genus Acanthosepion; species Acanthosepion lycidas. The sequence continues at coordinate 50,391,841 of OZ010615.1, forward strand.
AAAAAATTCTTCCAATCTAAAAATATTTTCTGCTTTTAAATAACCTGCAAAAGGTTGATCAGCTGCAGAAAACGAATTAATGAAATACTGATTAGCTACACAGGCCTGCCTTTTAGATTTATTTACATTCTCTGGAATATAGATGTATAGTATTACCGTGGTCACAAAGTGAGGGATCAGTTTATACATTGATTGTAATATAGAATTGATCCCTCACTTTATATTCACATTATAATTTCTTGTTATCAAATTTTACTTATATATGAATCCACCTCTTCTCCCTCCAGCTATGTGTTAAATAGTAAAACTTGTATCAGTAAATCATTATTATCTCAAAAAATGTCATTCTTACAGTTTAAAGCTATTTCCTAACTTTAAATAATCTGCAAAGGGTTGATAACCCACAGAAAATGAATCAATGAAATGCTAAATTGGGGAATTATGTTTTGCTATTTGGACAGACATATCTTATTTGTTATACTCACAATGTTTTGGCAGTTGTACCCCAACGACTTTCTCTAGGTTCCTGACTTAATTGTTAACCTTCTTGGAATTACAAACTGAAAATTTAATTCAATCCAAGGTGATAGATTTTCATTCTGCTTCCCAATGCTTACAAGCAGGGCTGGTGCTGGGCTCACTTTGAATTTATAATACTAGCCAGCACCTCGACACTCTACTACATCTCAGTTTTCATAAAGTAGTATTCATATAAAATACAAATTTCATTATAACCTAATTATGTACAATAATGGATCATATGCAATATAGGTGAACAATTCAACTAGAAAAATTGAAAATAAATCCAATGTATCTAAATACAAATTAGAGACACGTCATAATAGATCGTTTCATCTTAAATAAACAATGTTTTGCAGTAATTTTTCTTGTTAAAACGTTGAATAATTTTAACATATTCATTATTATGGATAAAAAAATAATAAATTTCATATAGTGTTTTTTCAAGATTTAGCATGAGGAAAACAAATTCACAGATTTGGACAAAAAAATAAGCCCCAGAATGACCTGAAAATCCACAAAAATTTTTAATCCTTTAATAATGCTTAATTCTTAGTTTAATTTGTAACATATATAAATGCAGGTAGAAAAAAGCAAATGTTGATAAGATAGTGATTGTCACAAAGCACTGCTCGGGGTGCACAATCAGGCTTGGACTGCTGGATCAGTGGGAGAGGGGTTAGAAGGTAATACACATTAGCTCTGCTGCTTATTACTACATTTCTATATATCTATATATTAAATGAGAATGTCAGTGTGTCACACTTATTCAACTTTACTCCTAGAGGCTGTAGCCTAACATATCATACCATTTTGGAATCAGGCTGACTCCATGAGCAAATTAAAAACATTCTGGACTGTATCCAGACTCACAATCCTGAAATTACAGATTCCCAAATTTTCATTACTGCAATTGTTTTCAGATTTCGCCATCTTTCAATTAAAGGGACACAACTCTCTAAACTTCAATAGCTCATGTTCAAATGAAACAGTTACTGTTCTCAAATTACAGTGTTTCAAAATAAAATTGTCTGTGTTTTCAACTTTACTCCTAAGGGCCATAGCCCAACATATACCATTTTGGAATCAGGTCAACTCCATGAGAAAATTAAAAACATTCCAGGCAAGATTCGGACACGAAATCCTGAAATTTTGGATTCCGAAGTTTTTATTACTGCAATTGTTTTTGATGGCATTTTGTGACAAATTTTTGTCAAGGGTAGTACACATCGGCCCTGCTTATGGGTCTTACAGTGCTGAAAAGTTGCATACTTTGGTTCAGTAAAGAAACAAACAATTGACCCAAAGATGAATAAGATGAATGAGTATTAAGTTGTCTCATAAGTAATTACTATTGTCGGGAGCCAATTGTAATGACTGTATCATCCTAATTGTTCCTTAAATATGTCATAAAAAAGTACCTGAATCCTCCTGCTATCCTCTAACTTTATAAGAGCCAGATCAGGCCCAAAATGGAGAACTTTTGCCAGATTTGGGCAGGAGCTTCCCAGTTCTCACTTTGTAGTTCAAAAGCATTTCTGAGAACTTGTTGGAGAAGAATCATTTTCAACACTCCAACCTCTCTCCCACAGTGGGATGTGGTGAGTCTCTCATTACTCTATCGCTATTTCCATGGAAAGTGCTTGGATGAACTACACTCCTTGGTTCAGCCTGGTCTAACCTTTATGGCTAAGATCTGCCATGCCACTTATATAGTAGTAAACCATCTACATTTCCTCTGTATTTCATCAGTGAGAAGTTCTTTTTGAACAGCTTCTTCCTGCAAACTACTGCCCTGTGGAACAGACTCTCAAGAGGTTGTTACCCCAATCACCACAATGTTAACCTGTTCAAGTTTAGGGTAAACTGTTATCTTCCACTCCTATCCATATAAACTACCTTGTAACATAGCAATAAAACACTAAATCCACATTTATAGATCCAGTAGCTGCAACATGTTCACAAAAATTTGTTTTAAAAGTTCCAAAACTTTATCAGTGTTTTGTTACCTATGGACTTTGCCAACTTCACCTTTGTTTTTAATTAATTCACCCCAAGCAAGGTGATAAAGCTGCAAGGGGGGGCTACTGGAAGTGAAAGGGAAGGAAAAGACTTTAAAAGGAACTGGAAACTCAATAATAATATAAATTTCATAGTTTAGGCAGTGATGTTAGAAGTATAGAGCTGATTAGAATTTAGAAAGATCCAGAAACCCGATCATAAACAGGAAACAAGGGATAAACTTCTACTCCTGTTTAAAAACCCAGGAGGAGTGTGAACCAGATGATAGGTGAAATTAACTTCCACTTTGCATTCATCAATAGGAAAAATGCTGTTCTCATTGATGACAATGCAAGAGCATGAATAACATGGCAAAAAATTTTATATTTGGTCAGTCTGTTTTATCTCACCTGCTGTGTTCATCTGACCTTGCGGCCACTGATTACTACCATTTTCAGTCTTTGCAAAATGCTTTGATAGGGAAAACTCTCTAATGAAAACCAGATTTAAGATTTTGCCGAAAACTTCTCATCAAATCTGTGGAATTTTACTCAAAAAAGTTTAAGAGCTGTTTGATAAGTGTCAATTAGTCATTGCAAATAATGGTAAATATATAATTGTCTACTTTAAGAGAAATGTCTTAATGATTAAAAAACGGTTTTAAATGAATGAATCCTTTCAGTCTTAAAGAAAATAGTCATTCATCAGACCCTATAGAGTGGTGCTACAAAATCACAAAGAACTTTACCAAATAAGAAAAACCACTTCCCAGCAGCTGTGATATAATGGACACCCAAATAGAAAGGGAAGCTGTGGTTTTATCTCCATTGTGAATGTTTCTTTTTGATGGAGATAGATGATTCCTTTTAAATTTCAGTCTTCTAAGAGACATCCACTTTAACCAAAGGGTAAAGAGAAAGATGTGGCATATTTGGGGATCAAGTGGCAATAAAACTGGAAATAGGTTACATCCAGGTGCTGGTTTATATTAACAGTCATGCTTGGGATCAGGGAGAATTCTGGTCTGCCCTTGGTGGGAAATGGATGTACCAACTGCACGGTTCCGAAATCTCCATTTTGTATTGCTAGTCACCACATTGCGAATCATATGTATGTTGCAAAACCATCCTTCATACACCACAGAAAATTTTTATTACTTAAACATTATTTTTAGTGGATACAGTATATTTATTTTCATCTACTGTTCTGAATATTCGAGAAAAATATGTGCTCTCTGACCAGATTCAAATGGGCATTCCCCTAAGGGAACTGTCATTAGATCTTGGCGACAGAGTGTATTGATGACCAAGCAAAGTTGAATAGTGCCTTTTTAAATGCAAATTTTTCTCTGACTCTTAAAATAATAATGTGATGAAGGTCCAATCAAGAGCCCTTTGCAGGAGCTAACTTAAATGCTCCCCAATAATTTAGGTTAGTTAATTTTAAATATCTTTTACCTGAAACCCATTTTGAAAATGTTTTTATTTTATTTCAAATTATTTTATTTTCATTGCAGATTGTTTTTCTCACTTTCAACCGACATTAAAAAACATCAATAAATTTTCTGTAAGTCAAGACTTTATTGGATATTTTATATCTCTGACTTAAGTGTGTGTCTGTGTTTTATAAATAAAGTTAATTAAGATGTGAAATAGTTGCTTACTCACTACTACAGTTTTGCTAAATTGGGCTCATCAGGCAGTTAGTGCTTAGAAACAATTTTATCTGATAGACCAACTCATGTATTTCTTTATAACATGGGCCCATGTGACTTGTTTCTACTAATGGGAGATAATTGCCATCTATTGTATCTATACAGAGAATTAAAGTGCAGTTTCATGAACAGCTAGTATTGACTCAGATTCAATGGAAACAAGATGAGCAGTACTACATAAGAACAAGATATCCTTACACATGAATTACAGAATGAGTACAATTTGCTTTGTTGTATGAATAAAATGTTTAGTTCAGTTTGAAATTCACTTAAGGAAGCTTTTACAATGGCTGGAATGTGATGATGATGACAACCAAGATAAGGATATTAGTTTGAATCTAAATAAATAAACAAGTTTTGTCTGTCTGTGCATCTGAAATCCTTCTAACTCAAGCCATACTTGCTTTACATAGACATATTATACTGGATGATCCCAGGATTGAAAATCTGCCCTTCATCTTGTGCTTGAACATCCAGCATTGGAATTTGAATCTGGTTGAAGAGGAAACAGTTAAAAATTCAAATTTTAAAATAACTGGAAAAAGTTAGTGATTTTAAGTTTTTAATTTGTATTGAATTTAAAGTAACACAAAAACTTAGTAAATTTTTAAAAGATTTGTTTTAAATTCAGTTTAAAATATCCCCAAAACTTTGTGAATTGAGGAAATCAATTTTATTTCTTCAAAATGCCAAAGAATCAGAATTAAAATGAGAGGTTTCGTGATGTGAGGTTTTGAATTTCCACAAAGTTTGTGATTTGAAGAACTCAATTTTTGGCCTGATTTGGAATTTCAGCCCAAATTGGACTTTCAGCCAGAATTGGACTTAAAGCCCAAATTTGAGTTAAAGGGAGGTTTTGAAGTTCTGTGGAGTGAATTGAGGCATTCAAAGTTATTTCTTTAACATTATCATTGCTGTTTTCTAAACTGGACCAGAGGTCCCTTTAGTTTTTAGCTAGAGGTCCAATTAGAGTCCCCATGGAATGTGACTTTTAAGCTAGTATAAAAATAATGTAAACATTTTTTTTTAAATTCTAATTGTCACTTTTTTATTGATTCTTTGTAGATTTGTGTCGAGGGCAATATTGGTGCTGGCAAGTCTCATATGCTAGAATACTTTAAAAATGAACCTGGAGTAGAGGTAAGTAATTTTTAGGAATGTGCAAAGGTTTCTAGCAAAAAGCAAAAAAATAGTTTTTGCTTGTGTTTTCAATTTAGTTTTCAAAAAGAATGCTTGAATCTTTTGAAACATAGCTCAGATAACAAGAAGTGAAGCAATGAAAAAAAAAAGAAGAAAAAATCTATCTGAAGTGTGAGCCCTGCTGGTTTGAACTTGAATCTGTAAATTCACTTAACTTGATATTTTAGATCAATAGAAGTAATTAGACCTTCCCATGGTTTCAATGATATTTTAGTACATTTTATTCATATCTGTACCTGTCTTCATTTATAGGTCACAAGGCCAAGCTGCCATCACCTCAACAGAAAAGTATTTTGAGAGATAAAAATCTAGGACATTTGTATTGACTTATTTTTTTCATGGCCTGAAGTTTATTGTTTTGAGGAAAATGGCCATTTCTGAAACAAACAAAAATTTCAGGAATTACTGGACCGAGTTGACACTCTCTTTTTCAGCTTTGAGGATGACAGAATTGACCACTGATGACAAATCAGAACATGATATTGGGATAATAGAAATTTATTCAGACAAGGTTGAATAGAAAAGCTTTTCTTAAAGGATTAGTCACAGGGTATAGAAACAGTGGTCAATCAATTCTCCATCTAAAAATAATAATAAAATTCAAGATAATATTACTACTAATACTACTAGTGGAAATAAAACAATTGAAATGAAGATGAAAGAAATACTAGTGAAAAATGAATAAGAATTGACATGGCTTCATCTAATAATAATAATAAAATTCAAGATAATATTACTACTAATACTACTAGTGGAAATAAAGCAATTGAAATGAAGATGAAAGAAATACTAGTGAAAAATGAATAAGAATTGACAAGGCTTCATCTAATAATAATAATAAAATTCAAGATAATATTACTACTAATGCTACTAGTGGAAATAAAACAATTGAAATGAAGATGAAAGAAATACTAGTGAAAAATGAATAAGAATTGACAAGGCTTCATCTAATAATAATAATAAAATTCAAGATAATATTACTACTAATGCTACTAGTGGAAATAAAACAATTGAAATGAAGATGAAAGAAATACTAGTGAAAAATGAATAAGAATTGACAAGGCTTCATCTAATAATAAAATTCAAGATAATATTACTACTAATACTACTAGTGAAAATAAAGCAATTGAAATGAAGATGAAAGAAATACTAGTGAAAAATGAACAAGAATTGAGAAGGATTCATCCAATAATAATTAAATTTAAGTTATTACATTTAATGTTTGGAAATGAAAGCATTAAATATGGCAGTGTTAAAATAAAATGAAATCTCTTAACACTGATTAAAATAAATTTAGTTATTTTCTACATTGCTATACAAGATGTGATGAAAATTGACCAAAGGAAGAACTCTGATAATTCCATAATCTTTGATAATCTTTTCTAAAACATTCTCTTTACTATCTTATACTCATGTATTGATTTTATTTTCTTACAAAATTACTCTTGTAAAGGTCATATTTATTTCTTTTTCAGATTTACTCAGAGCCTGTTAAAAAATGGCAGAATGTTCATGGGAGCAATATTTTAGTAAGAATCTTTTCTTTGAATCTTTTATTGTTCACCGTTCCTGTTCAACCAGATAAAATAATTGTTATATTGAGACAGGATTAATTAAACCCAATTTTCCATCTCACATAATTTCAGATCTCTGTCTAGACCAGTCTACTTAGATTCAGCACCCTCAGAATGATCATAAACTAACTTTCTCAATTCCTTGTATGTTAGTTTGTAAATTAAATATTTCCTTAATCCGCTGTGAAGCAAAGACGGAAATAAGCACCAAGACAGTCAAACACCAAATGATGGGATTATATTGGTTGAAAAATATATATATAGGATTTAATTCCTATAAGGTTACTGGGCACGATGAAAGCTGGGGTGGGTACAATGGCTGAAACAATGTAATTATGTGATTTCTTTTTCTTTTTTATAAGTAATATGATAGGTTCACCTATTGTCTGGTTCACACTCCTGTTTTGTCTTTTGAACAGGAGTACAGGTCCATCCCTTTTTTCCTGTTTAGGATTGGCTTTCCTGTTCTTTCTAAATTCTATTTCAGCTCTATACATTTAACATCTCTGCCTAAATACTGAAATTTATACCATTATTGGGTTTCTAGTTCCTTCTAAGATCTTATTTTTGCTTTTAATTATAAACTATAAAAAATTGGATTAAAAAATAAGGAAAAAAGGGAATTAAAACAAATGTTAGGTTCCTAAATTTAATATTTTTTTAACAGTATAATATGAAGCATCCTTTGCACAATGGGTTCATATATTCTTTGCTCATCTTTTTGTGTCCATTTTCTTTTGAAGACATAGGCATGCAGACATAACATTGGCTTGTTTTTCCAGCTTTATTTGCAGAGAAATACTCAAGAAAATGATGTAACTGAATTAATTTTGGAATCACCAATTAGTCATTAGATTCAAATCATGAAAGAATGATGCCTATATCATTGGAAAAATGTTTAATGCATCAATTGATAATATCTGTTGATCTCCGATGAAACATCAATTGATGATATCCAGCAATCTCAAACGATGACATCAATCAATGGCGCACAGCAATCTTGAAAGATGGCATCAGTCGATGGCGCCCAGCAATTATGGTTGATGGGCCCAGCGATCACGAATGATGGCATCAGTCGATGGCGCCCAGCGATCACGAATGATGGCATCAGTTGATGGCTCCCAGTGATCTCGAATGATGCATCAGTCAATGGCACCTACTGATATCGAATAATCAAGAAAAGTTAAAGAATTTAAAAAAATTTCTATTTTAACTTTTGGGATAAGAAACTATCCTTATTTACTGTTGTCCCCATCTTTGTTATTATCACAAAGTTTCAGCCGATGTCCCTCAGCCTTCTTCAGGTGTTTGTTTATCTTCAAGGAATTTTGAACTTAACACTATATTTTAATCTGTAGGAGTAGATTATTTTTCTGCCACTGTCCATGTCCAGGATTTTTCATCTTGTATTTTTAGTACTGCTCAGTTATTGCTAGACTTGTTTCCATTATATTTGAACGTCTACTACCTGACTCAGGGATTGAACTCACAATAGCCTTGTTGTTTTGAGAATTTAGTGACATAGTAATCTTAACTCACTCTTTAGCATTCAACATACTCAAACCAGCCCCATAAATATCAGATCTCAAAGTCTCACTTCTTGCATTATTTGCAATGATGTCATCATATATGATAGCAGAGAATATATGGGGGGGTAGTTTAAGGTGGATTGAACATTGAGAATTAATATTTACAGGGCGGGTTTGTGTAGGTTGAATGCTAAAGGGTTAGATACCTCTGATGACAATTCAGCATTTTGGTTACTTTGAGGATACATACAGTAAACAAAATTAGACTTTTAGTACAAGGAGTAATTGAAAAGTTCTCAGCTTAACCAAGGAGTTCTAAAGAAATTATGATGTTCATTTAATTGGTTAGATTTTAGGAAGGGGATCAGGTTAAGAACTTTTCAGACCCCTTCCCCACATATATGGTATTGACCTCATATTCTTTTTCTTTTTTTTTTTAATTATTTCATTCTATTTTATGACTGAAAAAAATTTCAGTAATAATTGAATGACAGGTGCATATTTTATGTAGTAATATCTCCTTTAATCAACAAATATATTTGTATTAAATTGGAATAAGGTGGTTCATATTCCAAGGATCAAAAATCATTCTCGCAAGTCCAATGTCAGAAAATGCCAGTGAGCGTAAATCAAGAGTCAATAATTCACGTGATGGCATACATCTACCTCTTCGCCCATGAAGAGCCAAGCAAAACTGTGATCTAAAGCAGAGTTGTTTTAAGCAGAGTATGAAAGGTTGTGATTGGTCATGGTTGTAAGAAAGGTTGTGATTGGTCAAGGTTGTAAGAAAGGTTGTGATTAGTCAAGACTGGTAAGGAAGCGCAAACAATTACAATATTTTGAGGCCTGATCTTGATTCAGATTTTCTTTTTTGACAGCACAAAAATTCTTTTTTTAGGTAAGACTTTGTATTCTCTGTCATCATAATATTTCATTTACTTATTGATTTCTTTTTTTTTTTTATTATTCTTTTAGGATTTAATGTATCAGGATTCCAAACGTTGGGGACTGTCATTCCAAACTTATGTCCAACTAACGATGCTACAAACTCATATGAAAAAGACAGTAAGTTTTCACATTTTTTAGTGGAATCTATTCTGTTACAATTTTATTTCTTAAAACAGTTATACAAATCTTAAAAGCAGAAAAGAATTCTGAATTTGATTATGATTTTAAATTGCTCAAAATGTGAGAACAACACAATGATAAATATGATTGAAGCTACCACAAAACAAATGATGTCTAAAGTTCTTAGATATCATAATTTCTGATGAAACAGGATCTTGAAATTTCAGTAAACTTAAATAATGCCTCACAGTTAAATCTACTTTGTCAGGAAGGGAGACAAGCCTGCTATTGCCACTGCTTAAAACCCAATCCATTAACCTGATGAGTGGGAGTCTAATATCTTCAGAGATTTGTTAGCCAAAGATGGTGAGTTTAATCCTCGGTAGGACCACAAGGGTCAGCATAGTTAACAATTTCATCTACTGGTTTGTTTAGCATCCTCAATTATTTTTTTAGTCATTTCACCTCGAGCAAGGCAATAAAGCCACTAAGACACGAGTATTAGAGAATATGAAAAGTAAGATGCACTATTAAAGAAAGAGGACAATAAAAGAACAAGAACAGAAGAGAGTAGATAACTATTGTATTATGGGGTCCACCCCTTTTTCATATAAGTGGACTCTACCAAGTGTACCTGGACTGCTGCCATTAAATACCCAGAGTTACAGTCAGTGAGAGTAGTCGTATGGCAGACGGCGAGTGAGAGAATATACGAACAGAGATAGTGTGAGATAACCTCTTGTAGAAGTAAGTTACAAGCACTTAGACTCTGAGGAAGTCCTATTTCGAGACTATATATATCTATCTGTATTTGCTACTAACCACATTCCTGGACTTACTAACAGTATTACTCTTTGTATGATTGTGTAAATACATTTTATTTCTTATATTTAATTATTGCGTTTGTCATTCCTTGGAGACCGAATTCATCTCGGAATCCACAACAGATTGACATTTAAATTTTTAAAGATCAAAGTTGACTGGGAAGCAAAAAGCTGGAAGAGAATTCCACAAGCAAGAAATGATACAAGAAACTATTAGCATAGAATTTACAGTTACATCTAGCCATTTCAACTGTAAAATGATGAGAGCTATCTGCCAATCTAGTACTGTGATTAAATTCCTAAAGACTAGGTATCATAGCAGAAAGTTCATCAGAACAATTACCATGAACGTATTTATAGAAAAAGAACTAGAAAGCTACGTTACGACATCGGGAAAGTGATTGAAGCTGAGATGCCAGGTCAGGACCAATAACATTAATGTAAGACTAGATACTTATGTTTGTTTCAAACCAGCCAGTTGGTTTTCCAACCTTCTTTGGGTGTATTGTACATTTGTTAACCTTTTGCTTCCTGCCTCCATTTTGTTTTTTTTAACTTTTATCACCAATTACAATAACATCTGACCAATCTTCTTTACTTTTGAATCCTGGACGATGTTTGAAAAAAAGGGAAAAAAGAAATGTATATTTTGTGGGTTTGGTTAAAAATAAAAGAGATTGTAGATCAAGTGACAACAAAGTGCACCATAAAAGACAATGAGAGATACTCAGTGAAATATAAAATCAAATCAATTTTATTAAAATAAAACAAAAGCAAATTTTACTAAATACTAGAAATGCCCACATTTGGTGGTTTGTGTGCCCAGGGAAAGTGGGTAGTAAATTTTTGGACAAGTATCTTATTTTTTCTAAAATAAGGTTCAATGGTAGCTGGGGGGAAACAGATCAAATTTACAATCAAAATCAATCAAATGACATAAAATCAAACGATAAATGTCAGTGTATACAAAGCAGTGGAAATTACAAAGAACAATGTATTAGGTTGGTGCAAAAATAATATCGGTTTTTGACGTATTTTTTAACGTCAAAAAACGATATTATTTTTTGCACCAACCTAATATAATAAAAGGGTTTCAGTGAGGCCGAGCCCAGTTAAAAAGGGTACCGTGAAGATATAAAATGTGAATATTCTTAATAGTTCTTGTGATTTGATGTGTGTTGTTGAAGTTTGTGACAGAATCTGCATGTGCCTTCAGATTTCAGAGTCTTCAATATAGAGTATTGTTTTTAAAACACTACTTGTTCTCTGTCATGGAAACGTCTATTTTGTTACAAGAGTCAGGGTGAAAATAAGACTTAATTCTGTCATAAAAATGACAATTTGGTTGTCAAAACTTCATTGTAGAGATGTTTTGTGACTGCTTCTTTGAGTCGATACTCAATCAGTTTTTCAGATGGTTTTAGGAGGCACTACATCTCCTACACTTGTTGACGGTCATATTGCAGGGATTTTTATAACTAAGGTTGGCTTCGATTTACCTAAATAATTTTGTTGGTCAACACAAGGATTTCAGATTTCAACTCATTTGAACAGCCATTGGTTAAAAAATCACATTTATCAAAACAATTTATTGTTAGAAAAAACACTTCTGTTTTTCATTCCCTTTCCTTCAGCTTCAATTGAAACTACCCCACCCCTCGGTCAAGGAGCTTTGCATGCAAGGTGGCATAGTTCCAGTTTCAGTAAATTATTTTATTACCTTTATCCTTTCTCCCAAACACAGATTCCACTGAATCTTAAAAGCAGTAGAAATGTGGCTTTTTGGAAGAATACTGAAAATCTCATTTAGAGATAGAATATCAAATGAAGCTCATCTAAAATGATTATTATCCTTTAAGGCCTTACGACAAACCTTCAGCAGACACTAATATATATATATATATATATACAAAATCAGAAACTATGAAATATACCAAATAACAAAAACCACATCTCTTGAAGACTTCCAACAGCAGCAACAATAAAAATTGATAGCAAATGTAACTAGAAGGAAAAATAATTACTTGCATTATTTACATTACTCGGACTGTTATCCTCATCTTCATTGCCATATTCAAAACATTTTGGCCATTGTGTTCTCCAACCTTCAGCTGGTGATTGGAATTTCTAACCGAACCCTTTATTTCATTCACCAGGGTAGATTGGTACAGTTTCATGTGTCATGCCTCTTCCAGAGTTATTTCCCTTTAACTATCCAAGTTTTTTGGTTCACCACTGCCGTGGCCTGGTATTGAACTCACAACTCATTGGGTCTAATCACTGGATCTAACCAACATCTTTATCTACTAGTCCTTGAGGACACATGACCCAGTGGATAAAGAGTTGTGAGTTCAATACCAGGCCACAGCAGTAGCGAATCAAAAAAAACTTGGAGAGTTGAGTTAAAAGGAAATAACTGAGACATCCAGAAGAGTCATGGCATGTGGAACGAGAACAATCTACCTCCGTGGATGAAATAAAGGATTTGGTTCGAAATTTCAATCACCTGAAGAAGGCCAGAGCATACAATGGCCAAAATGTTGTGAATATGGCAATAAAGATGTGGATAACACTCTGAATAATGTAAATAAGGCAAGTAATCATAATACTTCATCTTAGAGAAATAAACAGCTAGGGAAAATAATGTCTTTCCACACTACTAAACAAAAGGTTTAGAAGGAAACTCCCATCAATACTAGAATAATATTTAATAGAAGTAGATATGGTCGCCTATCGTCTGGTTCACACTCCTCCCTGGTCTTTGAACAAGAGTAGAAGTTTATCCCTTGTTTCCTGTTTAGGATTGGGTTTCTGGTTTCTTCTGAAGTCTGCTTCAGTTTTATACTCCAAACCTGTGCCCTTCTACACTAATATAAGTTCACACATAACCCTCTACCTTGAGAAGCTCTTGGGCCTTGTATTAGGTGAACATTAGTAAAAAAAAAAAAAAAAAAAAGGAAAGGAAAGGAAAACAGAAAGAGTAATAACACTAGACTTGATAAATCTAATTTCCTGAAAAACTGTTTTAAGTAAAAGATTCTATAAATTCCAATTTACAGTGATACTAAGTGTTCAGTTAATGAATTGCAAATGTTTCCTTATAAGGAAACATCTAATTTCACCATCACCATTATTGATGAGAATATTAAATATAAGAACACTTAAATTCATGAATCATGTCATTAGAAATGGAGAAAGAATACATTACATACCTGGGATGGGTGACATCTTGAAAATACCAGGTGCTGTAAGCTTGGATGTGTGGGTGGTGTCATGTATAAAAACTTGGATAGCATAGGGCTCACCTCTGAGTGCTATTTTCTCCAATTGCTATACAAACCATATAGAAAACAAGGTCTTTAATAATTTCAACAAACTTTATATATATATATATATATATATATATATATATATATATATATATATATATGCATGTTTCATTAAACAATATAGACAAGTTTTGTCTATTTATTTTAAGTAAGTTCCTTTCATATTGTCTGGTAAGCTTAATAACATTATCCTTGAAGGACAAAAAGAAATCACAATCAAAAACAGACAATCATTATTGTTCCGTGTATTGTTTGATATATTGAAAAGTAATTGTCATCTTTGATAATGGCTTATGTAAGTTGAAAGCTTATATTGGATTTAAACATGTATCAATATGGTGATTTCCTTTCATCCTTCAATGATAATGTTATTAAGCTATCAAACAACATGAAAGGAACTTACTTAAAATAAATAGACAAAACTTGTCTATATTATTTAATGATACATGCATCAATGAAAAATCGCTGCCTAAATATACACAATATATATATATATATATATATATATATATATATGCCAGATATACTGACAACATATATATACACCAATTTGTAATTGGTAGGGATTATTCCAAGGAGCCCTTTAATCCAATTGGAGCTCAATTTTATTATATTCTTTGATTTTTGTTGGATATTATAATTATTAATAGTAGTAGTATTAGTAGTAGTTTAAAATGATGATGATTGTATTATGTGTCTAAAATGACATGACTTTATTAGACAAATTGTTATAACTCTTTTACTTTCTATCCCCCTTTTTCTTCCTTCCCTCACCTGTTAACTTGTTCAGCCCCTTTAAGGAAATCTTTTCTAGATCATTCTCTTTATTATTTTTTCTATTGTCTCATCATTTATTTCTTCCTTCTTTCCTTTCTTTTCTTTTTTCTCTCTCTCTTCTCTTAATTTTTAAAATTAAAAATTTTTTTTACTTTTTTTCTTTCTTTTTCCTTTTTATTATTATAAATATTATTTTTTCTTCTTTTTTTTTTTCTCTCTTTTTTACACTTTCTCCTTTTTATCTTGGTCTATTTGTCTGGCCGGAGGCATGGTGGAGTAATGGATAGCATCTTGGATTGAGGAATCAGTGAGCCAAGTTCGAATTCCAGTCAAATCCATTACATTCACTTACGTGCTAATACCCTTGGGAAAGGTATGAATGCTCTTCTTCTCCCCACAACTATGGATAAATAGCAGGACAGACCAGGTTCTATAGCCTTGGTTGGCAACTGTTCTACCACAGAAAGAAATGGCAACCTACTGCAGGAAAGAAATCTGCCTCGTCAGTCACGTATTGAAAGATAAATGAGAAAAAATAATCAGTTATATTTTTATGTAAAATTCAATAAGTTTGGTCATTTGATTATGTTTAATGCAATGCACATGAAATGTGAAAATGTAGCAAGAAGTAGTCACAAGCTTTAGTATAAAATAGGATTGTACTTTTCATATCTATTTAATTTCAAGGTTATTTTAATTTAAATAAAATTAAATATTATGGCTTGTATAAAGATATTGAAAACACATGCAACCTTTTCTAATTGTGTGAAGGAATGTTGAAATATTCTTGGTCATGTGCTATTCCTAAAATTAGATAAAAAAATCCAAATTTTAAAAGGTTTCTTAATTGGGGTGAAAATTTTTCAGCAGCTCCTCAGTTTTCTCTTCTTTTTGCTCTCTCTTCTTTTTCTTTTTTTCTTTTGTTTTCACTTTTTCTTTTTTAATTTTATCTTCATTTTCTCCTCCTTTCAACTTTTATCATCTTTTTTCTTCCTTTCATTTCTTTCTTTTCCCTCCATTCATTTTCTCGTTCTTTTGTTTTTTCTTCCTTTTGTCTTTTCCTTCTTTTTCTTTCTTTTGTCTTTTCCTTCTTTTTCTTTCTTTTGTCTTTTCCTTCTTTTTCTTTCTTTTGTCTTTTCCTTCTTTCTCTTTCTTTTGTCTTTTCCTTCTTTTTCTACCTTTTGTTTTTTTTCCCTTCTTTTTCTTCCTTTTGTTTTTTTTTCCCTTCTTTTTCTTCCTTTTGTTTTTTTCCCTTCTTTTTCTTCCTTTTGTTTTTTTCCCTTCTTTTTCTTCCTTTTGTTTTTTTTTCCTTCTTTTTCTTCCTTTTGTTTTTTTTCCTCTTTCATTTTCTTATTTCATTTTCTCCTTCTTTCCCTTTCTTTTTTTATTTCCTCCTTTCGGTATCTCCTCCTTCATTCTCCACCTTTTGTTTTTGCCTTCTTTCTCACCCATTTGTTTTTTTCCTTTATTTTCCTTCTTTTCTTCTCATTTCTTTTTCTCCTTCTTTCTCCTCTTCCTTTTTTCTCCTACTTTATCAGCCTAGATTACATTTTAAACAGCTGAACTTGAAGTATCTGGTCAGTTACTCTGCAACATCAGTTTAAAAATTATATTAGATTAATTAAAAAAAAATTAAAATGATTACATGAGCATAAAAATAATTCAATATTTTCAGATCAAATATTCTTCTATGTGCCATGTCCCTTCAGGGCATAGTTTATTATGGCTCTCCACAGCTTCTAATCTCTTTTGACCCTTAGTTTTTCTACCTTTGCTCAGGCTCACTTCTCCTGTTCCACCATCCATTCACACAAGTGTGTCAGGTAAGTGGCTTGCTACCTTTCTCTATCTCTTACCCTCATTATGTCTCATGAGGGTTAAGTTTTCCTAGCCCTTGTTCCTCATTATGTGACCAAGGATTTTGGCTGGCTTTTCCTGATTCTGAGTAAAAGTGTTCTTTCTGTTGCTGTTTTCTTTAAGACTTTCTTGTGGCTTACTTGCTTCATCCATAGAATTCTCACTATCCTTCTGTAGAACCACATTCCTGCTGCCTCTAGTTTTCTCCTCATCCATGAGGAGATTGTCTAGCACTCACTGCTATATAAGGGGATGGATATCACATAGTAATCAAGACTTTTTTCTTTGTTTCTAACAATTTTTCCATTTCTCATTACCTTGCTTAGCTTTCGGAATGCTTCTTTTGCCGGGTCAGTGTCTATTTGGATCTTGGTGTTGCATTTTCCATCCTCTGTTAAAATATTACTGATTCAAAAAAAAAAAAAAAAATTATGAATATCTGTCTATATCTCTGAGATGAGGTATTATGCTTACTTGCATTATTTACATTACTCGGACTGTTATTCTCATCTTCATTGCCATATTCACAATGTTTCAGCCATTGTATGCTCCAGCCTTCTTCAGGTGATTAGAATTTTGAACTGAACCATTTATTTCATCCACCGGGGGTAGATTGTTCTAGTTCTACATGCCATGCCTCTCTCAGATGCCTCAGTTATTTCCCTTTAACTCAACTCTCCAAGTTTTAGTTTATCATGGCCTGGTATTGAACTCACAATTCTTTGGGTCTCATCACTGGATCTAAACCTGTCCCAGTGGATACAGACTTTGGTTAGATACAGTGACTAGACCTAAAGAGTTGTGATTTCAATACCAGGCTACAGCAGTGGTGAACAAAAAAAAGCTTGGAGAGTTGGGTTAAAGGGAAATAACTGAGACATCTGGAAGAGGTGTGACATGTGGAACTAGAACAATCTACCCTAGTGGACGAAATAAAGGGTTCAGTTTGAAATTCCAATTGCCTGAAGAAGGCCGGAGCATACAACGGCTGAAATGTTGTGAATATAATAATGAAGATGAGAATAACAGTTTTTATGAAGTTCCAAATATTTACTCAAATCAGCATATCTGAAAAATAAAATACACTGCATGATAATCAGAATTTTATTAATTAATTTTTTTTTTCAGGCTCAGTCCGTGAAGTTAATGGAGCGTTCAATATTTAGTGCCAAGTACATTTTTGTTGAAAATCTTTACAAAAAGTAAGTAGTAAAATTAAAAAAAAAATTAATTCAGTTGTTAATATGAATTTTAAACATGTTTCTCATTCTAGGTAAATTTGTTTCTATAATTATTTTCTATAATTATTCTGTAAGTGCAAAGAAGGAAGTCCAGAATATTATGATAAATGATTTCAGACCACTATTGCTGTTAACTGTGGCTTTCATCCAATGATGACCCATAGTTTAGGACTTCCAGCATCATTACTATTAATCCAGAATACCCCAGAAATATCTTTGTTATCATCAAGCTTTGTTGTTTTTCTGTCACTATGGGAATTCCTGAGCACTGGTTCTCCAAATGGTTGCAACCAAAATAATAGTTGAAAGGAGACTCTTGAAAAAAAAAAAACATTATTAAAAAAAAGTTTTGTAAGCAATAAAATTAATAAATTTTAATTCAAGCATTAACTTGTATTATAAATAAATTTATCATTCTTGGTAATTTTTTCCTATAACCCCAGTTCACACTCCTTCCCTATCTTTGAAGCAGAAGTAGAGGTTTATCCTTCATTTCCAGTTTAGGATAGGGTTTCCGGTTCCATCTCCTAAAGTTTTCTCATTCTCTTTCACTCCCACTAACTCCTTGTGTCTTAGTGGCATTATCACTTTGCTTGGGGTGGAAAAAATTATTCTATTAGGTTGGTGCAAAAATAATGTCGTTTCCTCACATATGTTACTATGTGAGAAAACGACATTATTTTTGCACCAACCTAATATAAGTGCAAATATTTAAGAAAGAAGTCCAAAACATTATGATAAATGATTTCAGAGTACCTGTTCCCAAAATGGTTGAAAGGATACTCCTTTTAAAAATATACTCAGTAGAAATACTCCTAAAATACACATTAGAAAAAGATGTTAAAAAAAAAAATAGTGCAGATATTATATAAAAATGTTGAAATATAAAATGTTGATAATTGTGCATAATAAAGCATCAATGAAAACTCCAGTTTGTTTACAATACATGTACGCCAAGTCAGCTGGTGACTGACAAAAACACAGTCTGGCGTTGATGTTTTGTATGATCTTCTCTGATGTGCACTTAATTTTTTTCTTTGATTTCTTTTATTAAAGAAATAATAAGATTTATCATTAAAGTAAAATTCAGCAAAATTTATTGATAAAATCTAAAAGAAATTATCCAAGCCAGTACAACCTGCTACAAGGTAGGTACTTGGCATCTAAACCAGCTCTCTCGCTAGCATTTCTGCTGGTGTGGAGGGTGGCATGTCACTTCACAGGACAAAAAACAAAACCTGTCAAAGGGTGAAGAGCTTATAGTAGCCATATCAATTCACCCCAAGCACGGCGATAATGTCACTAAGCTACAAGTGGTTACTGAGAGTGAAAGACAATGAAAAGATTTTAGAAGGAACCAAAAAGCCAATCCTAAACAAGAAACAATGGATACAAAAGACAAGTGGGAGTGTGAACTGGATGATAGGTGAATCTATCTACTCCTATCTCTCTATCTATCTGTGTGTGTGTACATATATATATATATAACAGTATATTGCTGATACCCCCTGAAGAGTGGACAGACAGGTCTGCCTATGAAACTCTGGAGTCAGGATGCTGAAGGTAACAGCAGTTAGCTAAGTGACAAGCTTTTACTCACATTAATCCTACATATATATATATATATATATATATATATATATATATATATATATATATTCTGTCTATTTAGGCAGCAAATGTTCTTTAAGGCAAATACTATTAAAAACGACAGATATTTTGTGTCAATTTTAATGATCAAACTTTTCCAAATTACAAATAATATACAAGACCAATGTTGTGTTTATATATAGTTGCCCAATCAGAATGTTTCTGTGTAAATAAAAATGACAAATCATCTTACATAGGATATACCGCAATCACACTCTCATGAAGCTTCACCTGATGCCTGTCGGACCTGTGTGCCATCATTAATAAGCAGCATAAGGGTCATAGTAACATTAGACAGCTACTCACAAACAATACCAAAATACTAGCAAAATCAAATAGTAAAAACCAGACTTATGATCCTTGAAGCAATACTCATGCAACAAAAACAACCATCAATAAATAAAAACAAGTCTAACTTAAGAGCCCGCATACTTAAATGTTTCTAAAAAAAAATACAAGTCACACTTCACTTACATCACAACACTCACTAGTTCTATGAAACTCACCAGTTGTCTCTACCTACCCCGATGATGACTAAAGAAAGTCGAAAGCTTCAATCATATTTTTTTTACTTTTCCTCTGAAATGAACTTTAAACAATTTCTGACAAACTTTTCTCCTTGACTGAGAAGGATTATTTGGAAAAGTTGATCATCAAAAGTAATTGACACAAAATGTCTGTCATATATATATATATATATATATATATATATATATATATATATATATATATATATAAGGCTAGGATGAATTCATAAATGTCAACCTTTCTAGATATGGTATCTTAATAAAACACTTGGTGTACTTGGACTACTGTAACTGTCTGAGTTGGGCATCAGGAAGAAGATCCAGATTTGGAAAAGCTTGCCTCAAATCATTATGACAAATCCTTTGTCAAGCAGGATCCACCTTGTTTTGTGCAAGAGTAATCCCATTCAGCCCGAAACAAAAAAATAACATGTATTTATGTCCTGTCAGGCAAAATAAGTTCTGTATCGAGGATCATGGCCAATATAGTTTGGGGAAACATATATAGTTTTATTTTGGAATCTCTTAATATATTTCTGCTTTTTTCTGTTAATTTGTCTTATAATTTTTATGATTTATTGATGTGCATATAATGTTGGAACATACTATACTTAAAAGACTAAAACTTATGACAAATGTTTCTTGATATTTTTCTTATTCAATTACCAGTGGTATGATGAAAGATATCGAATACCACATACTGACAGAATGGTTTAACTGGATTGTCAACAATTTGGATGTAAATCTTGATTTGATTGGTGAGTTAAGCTTCTTTTTCATTTGGAATTTTAAAAAATCTATCTATCTATATATAAAATTCTATGACTTCCATTTGTCCTTCTATTACACTATTTAAAATGGCCATACACTGACTGATTGAAAGCAAACAGGTAAGGTACAGTTGGTTTTCTAGGGTGTGTTGCTTAGTACAATAAATTTTCATTAATTTTTTTGTAAAAATTAAAAATTTTATTATCGAACAAACAAAATAGTCCCACTATTTTAAAAACAATTTAATGATTAAAAAGTAACAAATACTTATTTAATAAAAATGCAATATTGTTTTTTTGCATATCTTTTCTTTAAGTTTAATATATACAAGAATTAAGTTTCCAGTTTGCCTTGTGTTTGTAAGAACTATAAACAAATCACAAGGCCAAACGCTTCAAAAAAGTTGGAATTTGGCTCCAGAAAGAAATATTTACACATGGCCAATTGTATGTTGCATGCTCAAGAGTAAGAAATCTTAAGAATTTATTCTTTGCTATTAAAAAAAAAAAATTTTTTTTCTTAAAAATATTGTTTACCATGAAGTCCTCTAAAATTAAATTAAAGAAATTATAAAACCATAAAGTAGCATTTTTGCCAAAGTATTTTTCCGAACAAATCAGTTTATTCAAATTTCATCTATTGGTTTGTGGAATTGAACAAAACAGAGTTTGTAAATCTTGATAAAAAATGTTAGCGATAACTTCAACAATACTAAATACTGTAATGATTTAAAAAATTCTAGTAAAAATATTGTATAACATGTTTTTTATTGAATGTTGGTAGATGTTTCGAATTACTATTCTCTTCATCAGTAAGATTTAAGATCTAATGCCAAAGTAAAATATAGTCTTTTAATGGACACTAATTCAAAATTCTTTGAAAGAGAAGATAAGTCTTCTGATCATAGCAAAAAAAATAAAAGATAACAGGTATATATATTGGTTTACTACCATGTGTCTTTCTCACTGATATGTTTGCCATCTTTCTCAACATTGTGCAATTTGTGTTGTGTGCGACAAAAGAAATAAGATAAAGAGAAGTAAAGGGAACAAAAAAAAGACCAACTAAGTTTTATAGCAAACAAAAAAAGAGGCTTTCTTTTTATTTTAATGATTATGGTCAGTGGGTAAAAAAGAAAAAAAACAAATGCGTATCAGCAAGAAGTTAGAAATATGTCAAAAATAACTTCATTTGGGAGTTGCTGGATTTTTGTGGTATAGTTTACATGCCAGGTCAGCAAATGGTAGTAAACGTACTGCTCTGAAGCAGATTTCTACAACAACTGTCTTTGCCAGCCAACTCACTCAATTTTAGTGCCAATGAACAAATGTGAATACCTGGATGAAGACCTTCACTTAGTAAGGTCATCTGACCACATCAAAGAGTTCTTTGAAGACTTTTATCTAAATGACTCAGAACTTGGAGAAATCCTGATACTAACTTGTATAAACTTTATAATTGGAAGTAACCATCATATTGGTAAAGATGGGGATATTAGTCTGTCTGTAAATAATGTAAATAACGATGACTCCTCTTCCTAGAAATTCAAACAAATAAATAGAAGTGTTATATTTGTGTTAAGTGTGTTCACATCAAGAGGTCACTAGTGTGGATGTTGTATGCCAGAGAGTAATTTGTTTATCAGAACTTTGAAATTAAATGAACTGACTCAAGGGTTTAAAATAAATAATATATTTTTATTTATTTTCTTTAGAGTGATGAGTGAGTCCTTTGGTATTCAGTGTAGCAAAAAGTTTGCTAATAAGGTGGATATTAGTAGCAGTGTGGAGAAATGTCCATTAGTAGTAGTTTGAAGTCAGACCATGATATGGATAGTAGTAATCTTAGAGATGGGTCAGTGTCAATCTCCTGTTTTTGTTAACCCTAATCAGGGTAGAAATATCATTAACAAATAACGCCTTAACTGCTTCTTCACACATGTCTGCGTTTCTCCAGCAGCATAACTCTCTACATCTCTTTTGTTTCTAGCTCAGAGGTGTCAGTTTATGTTCGTTTTGACCAGCTCTGAGACTTTGGCATGAACATTGGTTTTGGCTAACATAAAAAATCTCTTTGTGTCAGTTTTTTGATTGACCAAAATTATTTTATTTTGCGGCATTCCTTTCTTTTTCATTTCTATTATAATAGAAGTTATGTGTAGAGCCAACCTGTCTTTTGTTATTTTTCAGTCACAAATATGTAGGCTCTACTTCCAGCTTTTTTGGCCATGTTCAGTCATTTCTTCTTCCTCTTTTTATTTGAGGAGTGCCTTCTCATTAATTGAGAGAAGTATAGAAAGAGAAGTTTAGAGAGAGAAAGAAAGAGATAAGGTTTTTTTAAGGAAAGTGCAAATGCCTTATTTTAATTTGAATTCTTTTTATTTTTGTTCATATATTTTAATTTTATATTTTATTTATTTTTTTTATCTATACTAGAAGAGTAATTATTTTATTTGACTTTAATGCAGTGTATCTTCGGACCAGTCCTGAGACCGTGCTGCAAAGGATCCAAAAGCGAAATCGAAGAGAAGAAAGGAATATTTCTCTGGTAAGGAAAGTTTTCATTTTTATATCTATTGCTTAATATATTTGTGTGTACATGGATATAAGAGTTGTTGAAAAGTTCTCAATCAAACTAAGAAAGGATTTAAAAAAGAAAAGTTGATTGTTTTGTTACCACCTCTATTATTTTATTTTCTTCTTCTTCCTCCCCTTTTTAACCTTTACCATGCTAATTTCTTACTAGAATTGTTCTCCCTACCACTGCATTTTTTTTAGGGTGCAAAAACACGAACACCCACTGTTTTAAAATTTTTATAACTTTCTTTGTATTGTGCATATAGATTTTAATTTTTGTACACTAATAAGAGAATGAATGATTAATATTTTGATGTAATGCATTACATTTTGCATGCATGTTTTAAGGTTGAAAACAAAAAATAATTGAAATGACAAATAAAGAAAAAATACATTAAAAAATGCATAAATAATTCAACATACTTTAACTTTTATTACTTCTTTGGAGTTCTGGGGGTGCAATAAGAAGCAAAATTATGAAGAAGGCTTTCATTTTGTCAAGGAAGTGATGTATTTCCTCATGCTTACATACGAGAAGATACTAGCATTAGTTTGCTCTTTTTTTTCAGCTGACTCATATTTATGTCTTGTTGACAAATAAAGTTATCATTTCATCATTTATAAATAGACAAAATAATTCGCCTTCAGAAAGTCTATCTGGTATATTCATGGTCACAAGTAGTTTCAATAAAATTAGTCAGGGATGGTTGATAGTACCCACTGGTGGTCATCATCACTTTCCTCCACATCACTAGTGTGATTATCATCTTCGACCACTTCACCATCAATATCTACTCAAATAAAGCCTTCAGAATCATCATCAGAGCCCTAATCAGAGAAAAACTCCTGAATAAAGGCTTTGTTGGATATTGATGCGGCCATTTTTGTTCGCAAAAAAATTAACATGGGCTTAATCAGTGTTACATGTAGAGTCTAGAAGAATTCAAAATGGCATTGGAAAACGGAAGTTTAACCTTGTTCCAAAGCAATTTCCAGCTTAAAATACTGGAAATAAGTTGACAAGTGTTTATTTATAGTAACCATCTCGAGGCAACAGAATGCGCCTAGAGTAGCAAATGGAGAGATTTCTATGGTGAGAATTGTCACCTGTAGCATGGTAAAGGTTAATTTACGTACATTTCATATTGGTCACCATTTTAACCACTTCCTGTTTAGCCCTTTGTAATTATCAGAACCGGTATATTCAATAAACCACAGTATCCTACTATTTTTCAAATTTTTACCCCCAAGTGATAGCATCACTGGTAAATAACCTTTTTCTCTAAGCACTGGTCTCATTTAATATCGTATTATTATTTGAACATGTGTTTAAGGTAGTCCTATTTTAATGCTGTATTTAATCATATAAAATCCTTTTCACCATGTGTTGACTTCTCACGTGTCATACTGTAACTTTCTTCCTTTACCTATTGAGACCCTTGGCCTCTCAGTTATGTTCAGCCTTCAGGGGTCACCTTTGTCATATTTCTTCTTTCCCTTCCTTTTTATGGTTTTATTTGTTCTGTTATTCTGACTAAACCCTTCTCAAGTCTTTTTTTTTCTTTTTTGGAGGGCCTAAACTTCACGCCAAAAAAATTTCAGGGGTCGCACTATACATGAGGTTGGCTTATGCACAGGTATATATACGGTCAGTGACCTGCAGAGGTTTAGTGATGCTTGGTGATTCTCGGGGACAATTCCTTGATTGTATGCCCCCTAAGACTCAAGTAGTGGGGACCTATAGGGCCTAGAACTGAGAAACATGAACAATGAAAACATTTTAAATATGTAAAAACAGATGATACATGAAATAAGCACTTTATTCAAATTAAATATGAACTAAATTTTTATTTCTCTCTTTGATCAAATGCTCTCTCTCTCTCTTTTTATATATATATATATATATATATATATATATATATATATATATATAATAAAAAGGCTTAAACACTAATATTCCATGGTCATAATTTATTCCATTGGAATCATAAATACGATCCAATTCATCAGACCTACAAATTCGAAAAGAACAACTCCGGATGTATGTGTATATTTTGCATATGTATGTATATATTTACCACTAATATTATCTATATATATATATATATATATATATATATTAACCTAACATTTTTATTTCTTCAAATGTTATTATAGTAGATACTTCATATTTGAAATAGGTGCTCTATTTTTATTTATTTAACAGTTAAATTAATATTACAGTAATTTTAGATTTACAAGATTATAAAAATATGTGAACCAGCTATAAGGAAATATATATTATTTACCATTTTTAAAAATGAGAACCTATTAAAATATTTTTAAAATTATAAAATTATTCTTGTAAATAAGAAATCTAATAAATAAATAGTGTTTAACATCTTTGTTGTCAGTTCTCAAGAATAAAGAAAACATATAAATCCATTTTCATATTTTGAGGTTTTATTAAAAAAATTCTAATTGTCATTGCTTTTTAAAAGAATAAACATTGCTGAGTTTATAGAGTAATAGCAGTGTCAATGTAATAACTGTCTTTCTGCCACACCGTTTTTTTTTTGTTTTTTCAGACAAGAAAGTTCTTGTAATTTTTCATATTCTTTGGAATTTTTTCTTTTCTTCTTTCTAGGATTTTCTCAAGTCTTTGCATGTCCTTCATGAAGACTGGCTTCTGCATGGGAAATATAGAATTCCAGCTGAAGTTATGGTAAGACAATGAGGATGTGTCAGTAAACCTCTAGATAAGAATTGACTGTTGTGATGCATGGAGAAGCATTTGCTTATTTGGATTGACAAGGAAAGAGATTGTTAAAGAATAAATATTTATGTCAAATAAATGCTGTTGTTCATCATTAGACTACAGGCTTATTGTTGACCAGACCTTAATTTTCATCTTTTATTTGCATAAGTCCAACTTTTTCAAATCTCCAATTTGATTTTCTAAAACCGTATTAAAATATCAGAAATTTGCATTACTGAAAATGTTTTTTTTTTTTTTTTTTATATACAGGGTGTTCCCCAAAAATTGACATAATTTAAAATGTGAATATCTAACTACATATCCCAGGCAAATGGAATTAAATAAGCTTCATGTTGAACAATAAAAGATTTATTTATCAAAATTCAAACAAAATATTCAACAGGATGTAGATTTTATAACCATTTTCACAAAGCTTCATAAATGTTCAATAGGCGCACCACATGTGACATGACACATGTCAAGTTGGTAGTCCAGCTCCTGCCAAACACGTTGTAGCATGTTTTGTGTAACATTCTCCAATGCCTTTTTTTATTTTTATTTTTTTTACAGTTAGGTTCACCCTTTACAAGACCTGGTGGGGGGGTGGTCACTCGAAGTAGAGGGTTACATTTTGGAGCCATTTGTTTGTATAAGAGTGGAAGATACTGGTTGGCCTTGAACAAGTTAAGATTGTAGTAATTGGGGAAATATCCTGTTGGGAGTTGGTTTCACAGGGCAGTAGTTCATGGGAAGAAATTGCACAAGTGGAACTTACTTCTCACTGATGGAATACAAAGGGAATGTGCTATTGTGTAAGTGGCATGGTGCGTGTTCTTGCTGTGAACGTTTTCCTTGGTAGGACCAGGGAATTTAGTTCATCCAAGCACTTTCCATGGAAGTAGCAGTAGAGCAGTGAGAGGCTTTTCAAGTGTGGGGAATAATTCGTCACCCACAAGGGCTCAGAGACTCTTTTTAACTCTATCAAAGCTGTGGAGTGATGTCTGGTCAGCACCTACCTAAATATGACAACAGTACTTCATTTTTGGCCTGATCTGGCTTTTATAAAGGTAGAGGATAGCAGGAGGAGTCAGGTACTTACTGGAGCGGTACAGAAAGCCAACCATTTTACCTTCATCCTTAGCAATAGATTGTATGTACAAGTTCTACTTCAGATTGGGTGTGAGTTTGAGGCCAAACAGTTTTTCAACTCATAGTGCTTTCCAAAAGGATGACTCTTCATCCTGATTAGTGGTAATTTGGGGTCAGATTGGTGATGATTGAATGTAACTAGCTTGATCTCCAAGGCATTAAATGTAACCAGCCAGTTTTTACCACATTGGGTATTTTGTGCAAGATCAGAGAGATTGGTAGCCAATCTTCGACCATCGAGAGTTTCAGAAGTGCACCTGTATATAGTCATATCATCAGCATAAATGTTTACAAATAATCTGAGTATATTCTTAGCAGATCATTTATGAAGATCAAAAAGAGGGTTGGCTTGAGGAGTGATCCCTTTTGGACACCTGCGTTGACCTCTTAGGTGCCAGAAAATATATATATATATATACATATATATATATATATACATATATACACATTAAGAAATGGACAAAGTCCGACAATTTTATAATGAATGTCCGAGAAATTTTTATAGAAAATATTCGTCCTTGGACATGATTCGAACCTGAATCCTATTTCTCGGACATTCAGGCCGGTAAATGTTATTTAATACTGTTTATTATAAACAGAGCATTTACTTAAATACTTGTATCTATAAAAAGAACGTTAAACATAAAAAATGTCTTTAATAAATAAAATTGTCGGACTTTGTCCATTTCTTAATGTATATATATATATATATATATATATATATATAAGGATTATTTAGGATGGGGAATTAGTAAATACTAAACACTTGAAATACCTCAGCATATGGATTAATTATAACAAACTTAATATAAGAATAAAGGAAATTAAATAGGAAATAGATTGCACTATATATAGTTTCACCTAACACTGCAAATTGCTACAATTGCAAAACCGAAAACTTGAGTTATGTTCTCAAATAAAACTCATCATATCAAGACTTTCATATGGAGTTCAGGCACTAAATACGTGTAGAAATATTTAAACTTTCAGCTGTAAATAATCACTCTCTCAAATGAATGATTAAAAAAAGGCTTTGATCAAATGAAGTCTGTGCATCTTTGAACATTGTCGATTGGTGCTACAGAATCACAAACAACAAATTGTACCAAGTAACATAAACTGTATAACTTGAGGATTTTCGACAGCCGCAACAACTAAAATGGATAGCACATGCAATTCAAAAAGAAAATAATGACATAATCACGATGTTGACATTACACACTATTTCAAATAAAAGGTTAGGAAGGAATCTCCCATTAATACTGGAAAGAGCAATAACAGCTACTGGACTTGAGAAACCTATTTTTGTGAAAGATTTTTAAGAGTTTATGTGTGCATAGTATGTACACATCAATTTTTCTCATTGGCATTTTCAAGTTCAAGATGTTACAATTTTCACAAATAACAGTTGCCAATAAACCCAGTGATTATGTGAAAACACCTGAAACTTTTAGTTGCGGTCAGTCACTGTTCACCGGAAATATATACAGGAATCCCTCGATTAATGTGCATTCGATTTGTGTGTTTTCAATCAGAGCAATAAAATTTTTAAAAGCAAAATTGAATTAGTGCATAATGCAGTTATGAATAATCCTTTTCAGATAAAGATGAAATTCTGTCAAAGATTGTCCAAATTTCATTTTTGAAAAAAGTACAAGAAATATGTAAAAATTATATATCATCTATTTGTGTGTGCACAGACACACACAAATAGAAGTGAGAGATTATTCGTAATTTGAAAAAATTAATTGACACAAAATGTCTGTCATTTTTAATTGTATTTGCCTCAAAAAGTATATATAAGTACATATCTAAATTTCTTGATTTCTGAAGTATTTGTTTCTCTTTTTAGGTGTTGGACGCAGATAAAGGAATCGGAGAAATGATAGAATTATTTCAAAATAGCAGAAATAAAATCTTGTGTCAATAAACTTTTCTATACACTTGTATTCTTTTCTTGTCTTTATTTATTTGAATTAAAATCTTTATTAAAATTAAATAAGAATCCTAAACAAATTTCCTTGTTATTTGCCTTACTATCTAGACCAGCATGCTCATCTTGGTTGTCACCCCCACAGCATTTCAGCCATTATATCCTCTGGCTTTCTTTGGATGTCTGTTGTCATAGTCTGTAAACATTTTTAAACTAAATCATTTTTTGCGGGGTAATATTTCATATCAATACTTATCAGTCTTGTGACACTTGCCCATTTCCTTGATACCAAAGTATTTACCATGGATTGAGCATGGTTGGATCTGTCTAGCCAGGTCTTTGTTACTATCTGAGTGTTGGGATTCCAAACATTAACAACAGCAACAATGTATCTTTTAAGTGAAACATATAAAAGGTTATTTTCTGAAGGAAAAGTAGAAGCAGAACGTCATTTGATAATAACATATTCTTTTCAGAAATAGATAATGTCAATAAAATGTCCAATTTTCCTTGCAGTGAAATTTTTTTTATCAATGAATTAAGTGTTTGTAGTGGTGTGTGATATGTGTGAACAGACTTATTTTATGACAGCCTAAACAAATGTTTAGTAGGCAGTTAACTGATTAATCCTTTGTATTGTGTGCATGGACATGGCCTTAGTTGGTGGCTGTTGGCTGTCGTCTCTTAAACTGTGTGTGTGCGCATATATATATATATATATATAAAAACAAACGTAAATCAAACTGGCCTCTTAAATTGTTTTTGGACCTTGAAAAGAAGTCGGCTTCTATTTTTATATCTGTAAGGGAGATCCAATGAACTTTTTGAATACCAGGTTTTCATTAGTTAAAATGAGTTAGTTGAGACATTATCCATTACATCACAATGCACATCCAATGGTTAATTACAGGTTATAAATTAATAATGTAAATAAACAAATAAAATGTTGAACATTATTGCTGTCAGTTCTCTAGAAAAAAATGTATAAATTCCATTCCATGTTCCATATGTTATGGTTTTATTAAAATTCTAAAAATAGCTTTTCAAAACAAAGCAAATTACCCGGATTATTAGATTGGTTATTTTAGTTTTCTGTTCCAAGCATCAATAAAGTGCAGAAATGCACTTTATTAAAATGCACTGTGCAGAAATAAAAAATCTGGCAAGTGTTTTAACAGAGGATGGAAAATGTGACACACACAAATCTGAATGTATATTGAAATAAAAAAAATGCCTTCCAAAAGTTAAGCAAAGTATTAAGAAACAGGAAAATTTTGTTAGAAAAAAGTATGCTGAACTGCTATATTGCTATATGGGAGGATTGATATGACATAGTGAATATTGGACAATATCCTGGAAGAGGAGACTGAAAGTAACACAAATATGGTTCTACAGGAGGATGCTGAGAATAACATGAATGAAGCATCTACAAAGAAATCTTAAGGAAAATTGAATTAAAAAGGACATATACTCAGCACCAGAAAGAGATGGTTGAAATTTCTTGAATACTTAATGAGGAAGGAGGGCTTGGAAAATTTGATTCTCACAGATAAATAGGATTTGAAAAACTTGAGATGGTGGAATGAAAGATGGGAGTGATGGTAAAAAGACAAACATTACAAAGATCCATAAGAAATAGGCAGTTGTGGATCACCCACATCCAGAAGAAACATGACACAGGGAAAATTTCAATGTCAGGAGCTTTGGAGAATTTGTTTGACTCATTTTCCTCAAATAGTTACTCTTCCCACACCTTTGTTAATTACTCATTCAACATAACATGAGGGGAATGGTTGGAATACACTTCAAAGCCCAATGTTATTTTTAGTAATGATGCAAATAACATTTAGAATAATTTTTTTTATTGCACAGAAATAAATATA
Organism: Acanthosepion lycidas; assembly: GCA_963932145.1. Classification (NCBI taxonomy): domain Eukaryota; kingdom Metazoa; phylum Mollusca; class Cephalopoda; order Sepiida; family Sepiidae; genus Acanthosepion; species Acanthosepion lycidas. Next base: position 50,422,700 of record OZ010615.1, read on the forward strand.
AAGCTTGAGTAATAATTTTGCCTAAAAATTCTCAATACATAAAAAAAGGAGAAATAAATTTGATAGGTTCTTTTTATTCAACTTCTTTTTTTTTGTTTTTTTAACAATGTTAATATTTTTTTCAGTTTCTATAAATCATAATCAAAATTTTCTGGTTGAATTTAATGAAAGAAAATGTTCAAAACAGCCAATTAAAAACAAATGTACAGTTGATCTCTATTTATAAAGTTTGCCTGGCAAATTCTATATTATATTCTCAAACCAGTCATTAAACATGTCACAGTTGTTCAGTTGTTCTTTTTACGCATTCTCTTCCTTTTAACTTTTAGCAGTATTGGATTATCACCACCTGACAATAACCCAAAATTGTGCGATATTAGATTACAACCCCTGACAATAATCACAGGTGGTGTATGATTGGATTACAACCTCCTGACAATAATTACAGGTGGTATGATTTTGGATTATCACCACCTGATAATAATCCAACACAGCATGGTTTTGGATTATTCCCTTGAGAATAATCAAAGGCAATGTGATTTTAGATTATTGTTGTCTGACAATAATCAAAGGTGGCATGATTTGGGATTATCCCCCCTAACAATAATCACAGGTGACATGATATTGGATTATCATCCCCTAACAATAATCCAAAGTAGCATAATTTTGGATTACCACCCCCTGATAATAACCACAGATGATTCTTTCACAGAAATTAAGAAGTCAGAAAGAAGAAGGAAAGAATTTTCAAGCCTATGTGAAATTTTGTTTTGACCAATGAAAACCTTGCCTTTACAGAAATTATCCAGTTAACCAAGTAGAAGAAAATAAGGAATAGGAAAGACAAGCTAAGTTACATGACCATAACAAGCTTATATATATATATATATATATATAGAGAGAGAGAGAGAGAGAGAGAGAACCTTCTTGGATCTCAGTGGGCTCTTCCTTCTCCAGAGTTATGTGCAATCCTGTTATCATGTCAGTACTGATTGCCTCTCTGACCAGAAGGATTGCTTGAAGGAAATAGAAGTGACTTCCACCTTTCAGTGATGAGGTTCTTCTTCCTATTTGTTCATGTTTGCTTTCTTCCCTGTTTCTTTGCCTAAGAAATTAAGTAGACATTCAGAAAACATCTTTTCTTTAAACAAAGGTTCCTACAACCATTATAGAACTGTTCATCAATTGTTTATGTATTGTATATACATAATTTTTGAAACAGAAAGTTTTGTTAGAAATGAAAAACACTGGTACATGAAAGTATGTAACAAAACTATTGTCAGTCAAGGGAGCTAATCTACTTCCAGTTGCTGAACTGGTTGATGCAACACTTTCCCATCTTCATCTAAGTTCCACTTACAGAAACTTCCAACAACTTTCACTTGTGAAATCCAAATACCTTCCACCTGTCTGTGGAATACCTTCCACCTGTTTGTGGCTATTTAAGAAGTCTGGCTTGTCAGCCAGACTTCTTAAATAGCCACAAATCAGTTCCAAATTGAATCAGAAATTTAATACCTTTTGTACCTTGCTTTCTGCATTGGTTAAAACATCACAAAATGTATTTTTAAACCATGCCTGTTCACAAACTTTATATTGACAGGTTTTCTGACCATCATACTTGAGTCTCTTTTTTTTTTTACAGATTTTGGAAAGCAAATTTTATACTTGTATCTTTTTGATAAACCCTCAGGCTTAATTTTGACAATATTTTTACAACATTGATTTGAGCCTCACATATACAGGTACACAATTTCATATCCCAAATCCTTGGGGACAGTTATATTTTGGTTTCCAGTTTTTCGGTTTCCAGAAAATCAAACAGTATTGTATCAAAAATGTATGAATACTCAAACCATAAGGAATAAAAAAAGATTATTATTACAATTTATAAATAATGAATAAATTTTATTTATTTCATACAAAAAATGCCTTGTATAACTTAAAAGTGAACAGCATCAGATGATAAACTAAAAATATACGTTGCACTCTTGTGTCTGTTGGTTGCTCACTGTATACGTACTGCACCTGCTCAATAGTGTCACTTAGCTGACATTAGCGTAAGATAGTTTCCAAAGTGTGAGATAAAAAAAAACAATAGCTGTAGTTATTGTAGTTTATTTTTCCATATGTAGTGTTTTCCTTGTGTTCATTAGCTTATGGTCATCACTTTCACTATAAAATTGAAGTAACTTGTCTTTTTGTTTCTTTAAATCATGCACAATGGTTGTTCTGACACCATATTTCTCAGTCAGATGCTGCACAAGAACACTGCGATCAAGTTTCTGCAAAAGCTCTACTTTGTCAGGTTACGGCCTCCTAATTTTCAAAACTGCTCCTAGGAGATGCTCTCAGGACTATAAATACTTTGCAATAATTTTTTATCACTCTCTTCTCCCCTTCTCCTCTCATTCATCAACTGTAACCTCTTGCAGAGAACATGTTCCCTTTTGGGAAATGTATGAACAATACATGCACACCCACATGTATATGTGCACATTCACTCACTACACATACTTTGCACCCAAAAAGTTTTCACATTCATTTGTTACACATCTTTGTCACTTGTATACCTTTCTTTGTTAATACTTTATCATTTGTTTGTACATATATGTACTATATACGTTCTATATACGTACATATGTTTGTACATATACGTATTTGTTCTTATTGTTTCTTTATATTTCTTTTCATTTATTTACATGGATTCACATCCTGAATCTGCCATGTTTGTTGTGGTCATTTCAGGAGACACAGCTGCCTGAATGCATACACTGGCCTGCAACAACTTTTTGTGTTATTAATAATAAGAGATGCTTCCTTTTCTTTTTCTCACTGTTACCCCCCCCCCCCCCACCAGGTTATTTGCAGTTCTTTTTGACATTTTCACTGTATAAAGTCACAAAAATAACAAAAAGAAAAAAAATCACAGTATTCTCATGTCTACCCAATACAATTGCTTGACAGCAATTAGTTTGGCAGGCTCAGGTCACTCAGCCAGACTGAGGGAGTGGTGTGTGAGTCAGGACGATCATGACACCAGTTGCCACATTATACCTAAGTGGTGTGGGTCAAGTAGGTAAAGTTTTTGTATGCTAAGAGGTTCAGAGGTTTTTGACATTCATATGTTCAGATATGGGATTGTCAACTTGCATCAAGTTTTTTTACGCATCAAATTTTATTTTACTAACTGTCTTCACTATTAACATTATTCGGACTATTGTCCTCGTCTTTGTCGCTATATTTATCACAACGTTTTGGCCGTTGTACGCTCCGGCTTTCTTCAGGTGGTTGGAATGTCAAACAGAACTCTTTATTTCACTCACTGGGGTAGACTGTTCTAGTTCCACGTGCCATGTCTAATGGATGTCATTTATTTCCTGTTAATTCTTCTCTCAAAGTTTTCCACCACCTTAAACAGGTATTGAATTCCCACTCTTTGGGTCCTGTCACTGGATCTAACTAGAGCGCCTTTATCCACTGTGCCATGTGTCCTTGAGGATAAAGTTGTTAGTTGGCGTGTAGAACTAGAACAGTCTACCCCAGTGAGCAAAATAAAGGGTCCAGTTTAACATTCCAACCACCTGAAGAAGGCTGGAGCGTATAATGGCTGAAACGTGATAAACATGGCGACAAGGCCGAGGACAATAGTCCGAATAAATGTAAATAATGTACAGAATATCTCATCTCAGAAATATAGACAGATATTGTCTGGCTTCATTTAGCAGTTTTATAAAAAAAAATATGTCTTAGTTTAGTAACTTTCTTCTATTAATAAATGTTTTTGTAAAACAATCGCCTCAAAGAAAGCGTAATTAATAAATAAACAAAAGAAGAGTCCAGGTTTGTTACAAACCTACTCTTCTTAGTCTTGTATTATTTTTTATATTTTTACCTTTTAATTTATATAAATTTTATATAACTTTACATTTCTTTTTCATTATATAAATTTTTAATTACACCCTAAAGAGACATGACATTAGAAATGCACATATAATTGTATCTATACTCTAAAACCTGTTCATAACATTAATTAGCAAACATTGCTTGACTTAGGTTGAGTCAGTACAAGTTAGTTTGTTAAGTTAAGTAGGTAGAAATTGAACGTGTTTGAATGGCCGATAAAACAAAGACGGGTGGTAAAAGGTCACAAGATACTTAGAGTAAAAAGAAAGTTGTGGAGAGTCATGATCGCCCATATCTTACAAGGTTATGGTAAGAAGAAGCTCAAATAAAAGGACATTCTGAAAAGTAGTTGTTTGGATTTTTCAAAATTTGGCACAATCAATACTCTGAATTCTGTATAAAAAGGAATCATTGTTTGTTTTTTTTTTGTTTCCCGGTCTGATATTAAAAAAAAAATGAAAAATCTATTCTGAAAGTAACTTGAAAGTTGAAACTCAAAGAGTTGTTGAAACTTTGTCAAATCAACAGCTGAAATCGAGTAGACCAGGAAGTTTGTAAAAAGAGGGTAATAAAATAATATTGTTTGTCTTGAAATTACTTCATAAATATTATTTTTTTCTATAGATTATTATTTCCACATGTCTGCCAAAAAAAAAAGAAAAAAAAAGTAAAAAACGGGATTTAGAAACGTCTGCTACAAACTTATCAATGTAGGCCTGTTGTTTTTCACTAAAGAAAATAATTTAAAAAAAACATGGATAGCAACTCAAATATATGTGCCCAGTAAAAATAACGATTTTAATCAGGATTTCTATTTTTTTATATTGTATAGAAAGACTTTTAAAAAAAAGTTTGAAATTTCGATTTATCTGGACACATCTCTATATAAGTGTGCTGATGTCCTTGAACTAATTTGAATTATCGAGAAACAAGAGTAAGACTCACAAAAAGTTAAATTATCAAATTTTCCAAATTTCTTTTTTTATCTATTTACACTACAGTAGTATATCGTTTTTTTAATTTGATTTCATATTAAATTGGTAAAAAAGTCTTATTTATTCCAATAATTAAAATTCATTAAAAAACTTGCTTAATAATAATTTGTAGAATGTAGATAATTTTATTTTTTTTATTGTAGAATAAATTAAAAGCTAGTTTAACTTGAAAAATGGTGAAATGAAAAGGTAAAAAAAGAAAATCTTAAAAAGAAAATCTTAATTAGATTTATCAATAATTTTATTTAATTTCATTTATAAAGCTTTTTTTTTAAAAATGCTAATTTAAATAATTTACAACACAAGGGTGCAATAAAAACTGTGTAAATGTGTATATATGGGGTGGGCTAAAAATGCGATATTAAGTTTTAAAAGGTCCCTGAATTCTGATCCTCTCATCAAAATCATTTTTTATATTTATCATTTTTTATATTTATTTTTGCTTTCCGGTTGTACTTATTTTCTAGAATGAAACATATCGACTTTTTCCGCTTATAAAACTTCAATTAATAAAAGTTTTTAGAGAAGCTAATGTTTCAGGTAAAAATGAAAAAAATGAAAATGAAATGTGCCGATTTATTTTGAAAATTATTAGCAGGCTTGAATTTAGACAACTGATATAGCAAAAAGTCATTGAAAACAAATTTACTTTTCTTTTTAGTTTTCTTCATAATCAATTCTTTCTTTATATAATCCGTGGATATATCCACGTAGTGAGGTTTTGGTAAATCAGTTACTCATCTTGAGAAGTGAGTTCGATCCTCACTAGTACCCATACATGTGGCAAACATTAACTACGTTTAATAATAAATAACTAGGAAATAATTTATTCTAGTTTGTCAATGTAATATTTTAAAAAAGAAAAACCAATGGCACATTTCACGTTGCTAAATGTAATAAACTAAACAGAAACTAAAGTAAAATGAACACGATTTTTACTTATTTAAGAAAAAAAATACAAGTCGAAGTAAGAGTTAGAAATAAAATTGGAGTAGGAGTGAAAAAAAGTAGTAGTAGTAGGAACAAACCAAGAGTGGTAGGAGGCAAGCAACTGTCGTTTAGTTACATTATTGGATTGACCACTTTTTGGAAGAGACGTGAATTTTTGGGGGGGTTTCTATTGACTTTCTCCTTATACAATCGTTGAATTTTAAAATATCAAGAGAGAGAAACAAAGGAATTTTATTAACTTTTGTTTTCACGGAAGATTTTATTTTGTCAATATGAAGTTTAAATATAAAGAAGAAAACACGTTAGGTATGTAAAAAGTATATATTGGCATTTTTTTTAAAAAAAATTCTATTTTTCTATCTTTTGTTTGATTAACAATCGGGAAGTGTAAAGAAAGACTAAGAAACTATTTTAATTTCTTTCTTTTTTTATGTAATTTTAGCTACAGACTTTTAAAACATTTAAAGACTGTTGTTGTCACTTGTAAAAGAAAATTTATTGTCTCATGAAAAGAAAAATCACTAAAAAAAAGACCAGGTTTTGGTAATTTAGATTTTTCTAGATAAAACTTGTTTATTTTTATTTACTTTTCTTATTTGTTAAAGAAAAGTCATTTTGAATCCCTTTGAAATGAATTGATTGAAACAATTTGACTTTATTTATGTAAATTTAAGTTAATTTTAATAATTTAGTTAGACGTTAATTCTAATCTAGTGTAAATTAATTTCTACAGGAAAAGTAATTCCTTATGGTAAAATTAAAAAGAACAATAATGTAACATTTTTATCAATAGCCAAGAAAATGTCCTTTTTTGTGAAATCTTCAGTTATTTATTTGAATTTTGAATTGTAACATTTGTTTTTTTTAAAAAAGTGAACACTAGTTTGTAAAACAAAAAAAAATCACATTTTTTATTTACATATGTAGGGTGTAACACACACACACACACACACACACACACACACTTCGGTGTGGAGGTGTTGTACGCCAACCAAATGTTTCAGTTAAATTAAATTCTTCGTAATTTTTTAAATTAATTTAATAACATTTAAAAAATGCATTGTTGTCGAATGTTGGCATTTACATACAAGCATTTATTTACTTTCTGTCGAAATTTAACCAAATTCCTTTACAAATCTGGAAGATGACAAGCATTTTTAAAGACACGAGTGTTACATGCATGGACGGATTACTTAACTAGTTCTTCATAAGTGCACGCTTTCATTTTTTTTTTTTTTTTCATATGAATATATCTTGTTTAAAACGTTTGACAGCATTATTTCTTTTAAAACGTCAATCAATCGAAACAGAATTTAAAGATCGGAATATTGGTTTCCTGTTGACAATAAAGAAAAAAGTAGTAAAAATCGGTAAAATTTAAGCTTTGTGCGATATTTCATCTCTCTGTCTCTAGTCACTAGAATAAAAAAGCCATCAGTTTTCTTAAGACTAAGAAGGCCTAAACAATCTCTGTGAATTGCTTTTTTTAATTTTTTAATTAAATTAAAAATATTTCAATACATTGTTGACAGTAAAAAAGAAAACTTACTTTTTGTACTTACTTTAAAAATTAAATATTGTATTTCATGATTTGGGGATTATGAAAAAGTTAAGATAAAATAAATTTTTTCGTAAATTCTTTTTATTTTTAATGAAAAATGATTCTAGTTTTAAAACCTTTAGTTTAGTTTCTAGTTTGGTATTTTCTGGTTGAGCGCCATTCCCCCCCCCCCACCAGGTCCGCGTGACACGTTTTTCGAACTTTGTTTTTTTTTTTAAAGGATTTGTTGCTTAATTCACCCGCCAAATTTAGACACAAAGAAAGTAATGAAATCATTTTTACTTTAGAAAGACTCGTACTTTTCACACAAAGAAATGCTCAATATTTTTCTTCGTTTATTTAAATCTTAGACTTAGAGTATTATTATAGTACTGATATTTTATTTTTTTACATCTGATTAAATTTAAAAAAAGATTTGGCTTCTTTCATTTGATGACGACAAACAAATAAATGGAAAATGTTTTTATTTGTAATACTTTTTTTAAGTGGCTTTAAGACAATCTTTTACCGTATTTTTTTTTTTTTTACGTGTTCTTGTCGATGAATCATTTTAGAAAGAAACTAATGAAGAAACCTGAGAGAAGGAAAACTCATTTTTAGTGGCAGCATAAAGCATTTTACGGAAGAAAACATTGGAGATATACAATAATTTTATTTAAACATTTTCTGCATTTTCTGTTGATTTAAATTCCTTTTAAGTTTTAGTCAATTGCTGATCGTAGATTTTTGGTACAAGGGACCGAAAATGTTGGAAGATAACGAACAACCAACTCCTGCCCATAAGAGTCTCGCGGTATTTTTTTTAGTTCAATCAATATTCTCTTTTTAACCAGATCTGTCTCTTAAGTTTGACGAATACTAGAACTTTTTTTACAGAAAGAATTAGTCTCTAGTAATTTAGTTTTTGTAGTAGTCGTAGTTTTTTGGCATGCGGCCGGCAGACACGTAGTGTTTCTATTTATTTTAATTGAAAAAAAGGACATAATTTAAAAAAAACAAACTAACTGTTCTTTCTCTAATTTAATCTTGCATCTAACTAAAACTAATTACAGATAAAACTATAAAAAATTAAAAGCAAAAATCTTTGATTTGAAAATGTATTAACAAAATCATATTTAAAATGTCTCGTCCGAAAATGCCAAAATGGCTCCACCTCCTACAGGAATATATGAATGAACCATTCATTCACACTATCATCTTTCCAAAAGAAAGTGGGTGTGGCAAAAGCCTTTCTTTCCACCTGTGTATTTCGGAAATTGAATTCGTGTATAATTTTCACTTAATTTCTATAAAATTTATTATACGTAAGAATTAAAACTTTATAAATTCAACAGGAGTCTGCCATTTCAAAATTCTCTAATAATGGTAATTTTTTTTTCTTTCATTCCCACATTCAATATTTTTTCACCTTTATGTGAAGACCAGAATCAAATTAGTATTGGTAACAAAACTGTCCACCTTTTTACTACTTTGGTGTTACATAACTCATATATCTGTCGATGTGTCCCCTTTCAGTAATAAATAAAAAGTTGAACAGTTGTGAAGTACCATTTTTTTTAAATCATTCAAAGATTTGTTCTCTTGATATAACCACAAAAGTTTTTGGTCGATCCCTTCTATAGCCTATATTCTCGGATATATAATTTGTGTTTATTGTCATGGTACAGAAAAAACGGCACATCTTAGCTCAATTTTTGATAGAGCAACATTGTTAAAATGCTGTAAATTTGAGAATAAAGCAATTTTCAGATCTGTCTGGCCACATATTTCAAAATAAATTTTTGTTGAATATTAAAACAAAAAACAAAACAAAAGGAAGGTTGACCATTGTTGGGATCATAGTCATTGTTAACTTTTCAATCGTTTCCTTAGCTGCATAGGTTCACCAGGGCTACACATGGTTTTGAATTCAGAGTTATCCTCCTGGACTGACTGTCAACCAAGGCTACAGATCCCAGATCACACTATTATTTAACCCATAGTTAGGAGATAGCTGGATTCATACCTTTCCCCAGGGTATTTGTGAATAAGTGAAAGTAACAAACTCTACTGGAATTAGAACTTGGCTCTTGGAATTCTCATTCTGCTATCCATTACACCATCCACACATCCACATTAAATATAAATTAATGAAAAAATATCTTACCAAAGGGAATAACTATGGCTATTAACTGCTAGTAATGTTTCCTTGATTAGTGGAATAAACAGGAAAGAATCACTGACCATCTGCACTTCTCTCTATCAGCCATAATGGCATGTCTATAGTTACACTTTTATAATAATTGATAATATAACTGGTCAGGTGGAATGAGCAGAAGCAGCATCACAAAGTTGAATTACATAATACAAGTTCTCCCCTAGCATGGACAGTCTACCCATCTCCCAGCATTAGGTTAAAATATTTCCAGGTTAGAATATGACAAGCCCCTGAAGAAGGCTAGAAGGTACAACAGTTGCAATGTTACTAAAACAACCAAGATGAAGATGTTAGTTTGATTAAATTAATGTATAATAAGGATGTTGGTATGCTTCTTGTAATATAGGATTATTTAGTAGTATTATTTATTGTGCTGTGTGTTGTCTCTGGTTTCTTGTGGATTATTGGCAATTCTTCAGGCCCCACTGCTGCATAACAGGCTGAATGAATGACAATTTTCTTAGGATTTTTATTTTTTCTCATTTTATTTAAGCAGGAGACCATAATCGTAGTTGCATCATTTCTTGGAGAAAGCGAGAGAGAATTGATGGATCTAAGGTTGGCTAGTATTAGTATATTGCGCATCACCATGTAGTGGTTTGTTTTGATCTTCTGAAACTAGCTATGCCAAGGAATCTGGGAGCAGAGAGGTGTCTTCCCTTTCTATTAATGCCACAATACTGCCTGTGCATTTTTCAGTCTTCTGTTGAAATTTAAACAAAGACAATTCATAACAGAATTCAATATCCACAGAGCTCAAACTATCCCACTCAGTTTGGTTAAGCAAAGTTCCTTACCAATACTGCCATTTTGTGCAAGCCTATACATTCTGTAACATTGCTTTCTTGACTCAAATATCTCCTAATTAAATATTAGTCAAGCCTTAAACCATTGAAAACTATTCAGATAAAAAGCAATTGGAAGATCTTGTATGTTTCATTGTGTCTTTTGGGCAACTCTTCAATATTCTTATGGCAAGTAAAGAAATTTGCATTTCTAATCTGGCAAATTCACAAATCTTGTCTCTTGTTCTTTATTTAAGCAGTCAAATCAGACAAATGAGATTAGTTTTGTGAGAAGTATTATGAATCATTTTAATATTCTCCATTTGAGACTGGGTTAGAAAGGAGGATGTTTAGTAAAACTAAATTTAGGAATAACCGATGACATTTAACCTGCTCCAAGCTGCCATTCCTCCTCTTTTAAGATATGTAATCAAGTGTTACAAGTTTGAAACTCTGAATTGGAAACAATATTCAAAAAGATATTCTTGGAAAAGTCCAACATATTTGGTAATAATGATGATTTTCTAAAGGTAGCTTAGATGTGGCACAAGGTTGAAAGTATGGGGGGCAACCAGTGAGGATCAAACTCATTACTCTGTTGTAATTGTTTTAGCGATTCAAGCTTTCTAACCATTATGCTACATTGGGTGCCTTTTGATTTTCTAAGCTTAGCCTAGATGTTTCTCCAGGCCAAAAATGTGGAGCTCCCTGTGAGATTTGAACACACTACTTTGTTTTGTTGGGGAAGAGGAGGAAGTTTAATTGACAAAAATTAGTTGGATGACATTCAGATATCTACTGTTGCTGGGGTGGAAAAGATCAAATTAAAAACAAGAACATTTATTTTTATATACAAAATTGCAATAAAAGTAGAAAATAAAAAGTAAAGCCATAGCTACTCAAGTTTCATCCCTGAATTAATGGATCATCAGGCCAGGTTCAAATTTTAGGTTTTACTTTTTATTCTTGACTTTTATTGCAATTTTGTATGCTCTATGATGTATTGAGAACTTTTTATTACCAGGTTCACTAGTTACATCCAACCAACTACCATTGTTTCTCTCTCTCTCTCTTATATATATATATATATATATATATATACGCACACAAACAGTATATGAATTTCAACTTAACATCAAGAAACTGATTTGACAACAGGAAAAGATCAGTATAAAATTAAGTAGACACAATTTGTCTATTATTCAGTGAAATGTGTTTGAATGGAGATATGCTGCCTCTCTCTCTCTCTCTCACACACACACATATGCACACAGCCAACTACAAAATTATTCATACACACATCAATTTTGAATATTTTTTATCCATTTCATAGAATCTAATGCCCATATGATGCCATGTTTTTTATATGTTAATAAGCACGAAGAAAGAATTCTGTCATGCCAAACTGTTTAAACTTCTTTATAACGTAGATCTAGGGAAAGCTAACCAGTTTGAAATAGTGCTGTAACTATTTTGGGACTTGCGGAAGTTAATAATTCTCTGCCTCAAGTCAACACTAAGCTCCTTTGTCTTCCCCATTGTGTTGTTAACGTAAGAATAACAATGGCAACACTCTAAGCAATGTGATGTTATTTGCTGGAATTATCACAAATATTCTACTGAATAAATATTCTAGATGGCTTCTTGGATAAAATATTTACATAAATTACTTACACGAATCAATCAATTTAAACGATATTTTCTACCATATGAATAATTTTGTCTTTTCCTATTTTGCATAATTTGCCTGTCAAATTTGTTGTATTTAAACTATTCTGAAAATTGAGTTTCATATTTCTTTTTTGTGCTTATAAAAAAAACCTATCATCAAATGGGCATTAGATTCTGAGAAATGGACAAGAATATTCAAAATTGATAGGTGTACAAATTATTTCGTTGTTGACACGCACACACAAGAAAAATATATATAAAAAAAAAAAAAAATCATATATATATATATATATATATATATATATATAATGTCATCCACAGACAGACTGTTTCGCTGTATCACAGCTCATCAGTGCGGCTAAACATCCGGTTGCCTCTAGCTAGGATCGAAACCCGACTGAATTGGTATCAGGCGAATATTCTACCATTAAGCTGTCGGCACACGGTTGGGATGAAGGTGGATATATATATGAGAGAGAGAGAGCAATCCCTCTTTTATACAGATTCTATTAAAGATGACTGATTTTTTTTTTATATATATTTTTCTTGTGTGCATGAAAGTGATTTCTTTTTTTGGGTATGGTGTGTAAGGTCTGCATAAATGGTTTTTAGGTCCAAGCACTCTCGGCTAATCTATTAGCCATTATCAAAGATTGTTTTTGTTTGTCTTAATATGTAGATGTTAAGGGTACTTTTTAGTAATAGACATGTTTTAATTACTAAACACTGTGTGTGTGTGTGTGTGCCTGTATCATCCACATACAAGCCTTTTTTGCTGTATCACAGTTTATCAGTATGGCTAGGCATCTGATTACTTCAAGCTGTGATCAAAACTTGACCAATTTGTCATCAATCAGAGACTCTACTCCTAAGCTATCGGCACATGGCAAAGAAAGGGAATCTTTTAATGTATTATACACGTGATGTATACAAATGCCAAATCAGTAACCAAGAGTGCTCAATTCATAACTGAAAAGCGATGTTTTAATAGCAGGATTAGCCACTATTGAAAATTCACTTATTCTATAGTGCTCAATTGACGAATGAGAGTATGGTCATCCACATACAAGCCTATATATAAAAAATCAGCTGGCAAGGTGTTATATAGGACTAACATTATTTATGAATTTAAATGCCCTTACGAAAATGTGTTCTTAATTAAAACAAATTCCTGAATAATTATTACATTGGACATACAACTACATGACTATCAAGAAGACTTACTTTGCACCTCTCAGATCATATCTCCGTTAGAACCCATTTAAATACATATGGAGACCTACCAACCTCTGTCCACAACATAATATACTCATCTACCAGCAGAAAATGCTTAAAAATAATGTAAACGTTGATAAGAAACAAAAAAAACAATTCTTAATAATAATGTACTGACAGTGTTCAGAAATTAAAACATTTCTATTGCTAAAAAATGACCATCAAAAACTACAAAAAACATTCTTGATAATGGTTAACAGATTAGCCAAAAATGCTTTGACCCAAAGATCATTTGAACTGTTCTTACACACTCTGTCCAAAAAAGAATGTCTTGTATGTATACAAGAAAAATCTAATAAAAAAAACTTAAGTGCAGTTGTCACACATTTTTAATGAAATCTGTATAAAAGCAGGATTGCTGCCCAAATATGCACACACATATTTATATAAAGACAAAAGGGAAGAATTGCCATGATTTCTTGGGAAAGATAGTGGAGAGGTTTCTCATTGCCTGGAATTAGGAATGTCCCTTCTCTTAGACTGGTTTCTACATGTTTTTGTCTTCTAGTGGACTTTCTCAAGCTTGAAGCTTACAGCCATATTACATTGAAAAACCAGTTCCTGTACAACCACTAAAGTTAACCAATGTCAAGTCTGGTCAGTATCAAGATGGGTAACCATTTGAGAATACCAGGCACTGTAAGCTTAGATGTGTGGTTGGTGTAATGGATAATGACTTGGAATTGTTAATCAGAAAGCTGTGTTCCAATTGGGTTCATTATATTCAATATGTGCAAGTTTTTTGGGGAAAGATTCACCTCTTCTCTCCTCAGCTATGGCTTAATTAGTAAGCCTTGTATTACTAAATTATTATTAACAAAAAAAAAAAAAAAAAAAATTCTTCCAATTTAAAAAAATTTACAAAAATATTTTTTAGGTTTAAATAACATGCAAAGGACTAATAAGCCATAGAAAATGAATCAATTAATAGACAGTAACAATTACTGTTTGTAACCATTCAGTGTAAGACTATAATTTCTCATATTACTATCCTGACTATATTACTGAAGAACTCTCCCCCAAAATATCTTCTACATTTGATAGCATTTTTACTTTTTAAGGTTCAATTATAATTTACTTTGCTTTTCTTAGAGTAAACAAAAAATATCCATTTTCAATGAAAATGAACTTTGACATATATGAATAATGACAATTTTATTTTTAATTGACAATAAAGATTGTAAAAGATATTTCTTAGTCATACATTTCTTTTTCACCTTAGTATAAAAAGTTATGTGGTACTAAAGAACGATTCAGCTTTAATCCACCTCTTCACCTATTAGAGCCCAACGTAGACGACAGATACTTTCAGCAAGTGATTTTGCATAGGGATTAAGTTTCTGTTAAAAAAAAAAAAAAAAAAAAAAAAGCTGTTACGGGTTAATAACTAAAACTTGTATCACTAAATCATTATTATCTCAAAAAAAAATGATTGCAATCTAAAAATATTTCCTAGCTTTAAATAACTTGCAAAGTGTTGATAAGCTGTAGAAAACAAATCAATCAATTATGAAGCTTGATAAAGTCCATCAGAGAAAAAAATGCATTTGTAAAAAAAAATTTTCCTCTTTCTTTATTCAGTCTTTTTGCGGATATAATTTTTATTTATATCTGAATTCTTGCACACACCATGTCCCTTCAGAGAGTAGGAAACTATGATCTTCCACAGATTTTTCTTTATTTGTGAATAGCCAAGGATTCCTGGGAATGATAGTGAAGTGGTTTTCATTTGCCTTCTCCATGGTTTGAATTCAAAGTTTTCCTTAGACTGACTGGCAGCCAAAGCTCTCTATAGAACATTTCCTTTACTATCTGAGAATTGTCATGAATTCTTGGGAAAGATAGTGGAGAGGTTTCTCATTGCCTGGAATTTGGATTTTTCCTTTTCTTAAACAGGTTGCTGGCAAAGCTCAAGAGCTTGGTCTACCCTTCTATTTAATCCATAGCCATTGTTGTGGGTAGGTATGGTATTCTGCTGTGGGTGGGAATAGGGTTCAGGTAGCCAGTTTGTTAAAGCCAGTCAAAGTTAGAACAATAGATATAAATGACAAAGATTATTTTCAAATATCTGAAAATATATTTTGCAGAAGAACGGCAAGCAGAAGCATCACGGATTAGAAGAAAATATCCTGAAAGACTTCCGGTAAGCATTTTTCATTTTCTGATGATATATGCCAGGAATGGTTAAATTTGTTTAAGAGCTAAGAAGTGTCAACAAAATTTGTTTTTTTTTTTTATTATCAAATACACATTTTAGAATAAAACTTGGCACAATTAAATAAAAACAAGGAAAACTTTTATTGGAATAATTTTTGTAAATTAGCATTCGTTAGACCTTTTTCTAACCACAACCTTTGTCAGAATCTAAAAATATTGACTTTTTAATCATTTTAGAAGTAGGGGTCCTGTTCATAATATAAATACAGTTTCAAATTGAGCCCTGACTTCTTATAGTTATCTGTATTTTGTTTTTATTTACAAATGTCACATTTGAAACTGTCCACATCATTGATAATTGATGCTGACCTTTTTCTTAATTCCCACTAAGATACTGGGGTCTACTGAGTGTGAAAGAGAAGGAGAAGACTTTAGAGGGAAATGGAAACCAATCCTAAACAGAGATAAACCTCTACTCCTGTAGAAATAATGTGAACTGAATGATAGGCAAAGCTATCTACTCCTAACAGGAAACCCAATCCTAAATAGGTAACAAGGGATAAATTTTTACACCTGATCAAAAGATCAGGGAGGACTGTGAAACGGATGATAGGTGAAACAATCTACTCTTATTGAGGAAAAAAGTTTCAGAGTTTAGGCAGTAAGAAGTCAGAGATTGGTTTGGCATTGTATTTATATTATGAACAGGGACCCTTTTTAAAATGAGAAAGATATATATTTTTCAATTCTGACAAAAGCTGTGGATTGAAGAAGGTTGAATGTTAATTTACAAAAATTGTTAAAAATAGATTCTTCCTAAAATTTTTTTTTATGAGCAGATCAGATAATTTTAATTGTGCTTAAAACTATTATATAAAAATATTTAATAAAATTAATTTATTTTTCATCTGACATTTTTATCACTACAAATGTTATGGTGGACATTTCTTATTTGAAATAGCTCCCTCATTTTTAAGTATTAAACATTGTGTATTAAGTCTGTTGGCCTATCTATGCATTTGAGAAATCTTAAAGAAAATGTCTTCCAACAAGGATTGAACTTGCATCCCCCTTTTTTTTTTTTCTTTTTTTTAGAAGGCGGGGGACTACTGTTTGATCCTGCATGCTTTACTGCTCAACCACAAAGAACTTCACAGTAAACAAGGCTCTTTTTAACCTATTTAAATTTAAAGAAAGCACATCCCATTCACTCAGATTATTCAAGTGCCAATATCTGCTCAGTTTTACATCAGAAATGCAAACAAAGCAATTTCTAAAGAATTAATGAATTTATTTTTAATCTGTCATTTTATTTCTTCAAAGCACACCAGATCAAGTGGCTGTTTCTCCCTACAAAAGGGGGCACAAGTTCAATCCCTGGAAAAGAACACATTTTTTTTACTAAGATTTTGTGTAGGCTGGGCAGTAGGTGTAATCTTAGTTGTTATTTAATAAATAAAAATAAGGCGTCTATTTCAAATAAGTGTGTGCTATAATAACATTTGAATTATATACTCACTCTGAAGTACTTTCAAATGTTGCTACATTTGTTTTCAAGGATCATTTTGTGTGTAGTTATGCAACTTGTTTTTAATTCTGGTGTTCTCGCATTTCCAAGTCAATCAAAGTGACATAATATAAAGAGCCAAACAGAAATTTTTGTGTGTGTGTTTATTTTTTATTTCATTTTTTTTATATTAAGCATACTTCAATATAAGGTTCTCTATGGAAAAAGACACCTTATTTAATGTTTATGAGTGACTTGGAATTGGTTCCATCAAAAGTGAAAATGCCAAAATTAAAAAAAAAAAAAAAAAAAAAAAAAAAAAAAAAAAATATCCATAACTACACAGAACAAGACTTGAAACTCAGTTATGCTGCTGGTAAGGAGATATATATATATATATATATATATATATATATATATATATATATATATAGTCTTAAGGTGTGCTCTATATCAGAGATAGAGCGTGTGTAAATATAAAAGTGAACATTGAAGTCAACACTTAGAGGCGACAGTCTATTTCATGTTAGAGGCAGTCGTCAGGCCATGAGTGCTGTTATTTTTCTCGGCTATTTATATATACGGGTCAGTGGTGCATTGTGGGTAGACTATTTTGGTGGTTATTTTACCGGAAGTCGTTTATTTGTTTATTTATTTATTTGGGTTAAATCATTTTGCCTGTCATTATTTACTTTTATTTTTTATTTTAATCGGTGTTTTTATTAACGTAGTAAAAATTTGTTTATATCGCTTACTTAATAGTTTTGTTTGTATTAGGGAAGATAATTTAAGCTATTAATCAATTTTGGGGTTGATTATTGTAGTTTATTCTAACTATTATTTTGACGGGAACAGTTTTTAATTTGTTTATTACTTAATGTATTCATTTGGATTGATTATCTTTGTTTTTGTTTGTTAGTTTGTTTATTTGTTTGGATGAATTAAGATTAATTTATTTTACTTGTTTTTTATTATTTATTTATTATACTGTATATTTTTATTTACTCTTCGGATTTCGGTTTTTAAGTAACATATTTTTTATCATTATATATATATTATATTATATATATATATATATATATATATATATATATATATATATATATATATATATAATTTTTTCATATAGATAAAAACAATTTGCATCTTTGTAGTGAGTAAATTGTTTTTGTTGATATGAAAAAATTATAATAAATAATTATTACTCTACTATCAGTATTGAGCCCTCTTTTGAATTAATGCTGTGAACGTTAGAATTTATATATTATTTTCATTCTCATTACATTCGGATATATTATTATTTTCTTTTTAAAAATATCATTCCATCGCAACACAGAAAATTTCCATGTTTCAAAACTGAAACTAAATTTAATTACAAAAATTAAACTGAAAATCCATAGTCTCGTTCCATTGTCAAGCGATGT